>JAHHZJ010000171.1:0-108880 GCA_021437245.1 Aegilops speltoides | reverse complement strand
AAGTCGTGATCGCCGAATGCACGTGTATAGTGATCCCAGAGATCAATGCTCACTGAACACACAGAAGCTGAATAACAAGAGATACGTACCGTATACCATTATGGTCAAGTCTTGAGTATAACATTGCAGCGGAAATCTTCCTCGATAACTTGGACCCATGCCATCTGCCTTAACCCTATAGGCATTCTGACTGGGAAGCGTCCTAGCTCGCATGTTCGTCACCGAAGTATTCCTCATCATATCCTGTTATTTCATGCCTGGCCAATAAAATAACCAGTGGCAAGCCAATGAGTACTTTGAATGTACTCGCAAACAACCCAAGAGTGATAAAAAAATAATTATGCAAAGCTCTACTGCTTAATTGGCATTGTTGCGGAAAGCTAGTTTTTCTCATGCAAGTATGATCAACATTTATCAAGGACAGGAATGCGTCTGCAACAAGCATCAGGAGGGTTACAGGCATCAACATCGAGAAAGAGTTATGAACAACTCATGCTCAAGCTCATCGTGACTTCCTCACGAGTCACATGATCAATATCACTAAACAGTGTTGTTTGTCAGAAACATATGGACATAGTCTAAGCAGCACCGCCCAACTGTCCTTGACCGTGGACACGGTTATTCGAATAGCTTTACACTCTACAGAGTTTGCACACTGTACCCACAAGATCCGGGGAACTTCCGTGTCATCCATGACCCGCGATACCTCAAGTACCCGGGGTAAGCACCCGATCACTACCTTTACCTAGACGACACTAACATGGAGTCGACTCGATTGGTAGTAATCCCTGTGCCTAACATTTCACATCATAAAGTTGTGGAGCCTCACTCCCATATTCATCACATACCACAAGCACGGGGTACCAACGGTGTGTCCGGTGCCCTGTGAAAACAGTCATGGCCGCCCTACTTGGCACGACCCCGTCCCGAGAGAGCGCACCAACAACTCTCCCGTCACTAGTAATGCGGGCTCCAAGCTAGTATCGGTCTAGGTAATCAATAATGCCCTTTCCCATATAAGGGTAGAGTGGTTGCGCATGTAAGGTTGGGACAGTCGACAAATCTTAAATCTAATCCGTCTCTGTAAACAACACTTTCATCAAGCCTCGCACACTACCTCTCCCCAAGTAGTGACCTAGTTCATCATCATCTCCTGTGGGCATTAGTGGCACCCATCGGGCTATTTGCAAGTATGTCAAACCACACTTGGTTTCTTTCCATGCATAACCCCGACCCATTTTGCTCAGCCAACAACTATAGCATACTTCTAAAACCCACCAACACAACTCTAAACAAGGATAGAGTCACGATCAATGCAAGTATCAACGGGGTATGCAACGAAGGCAAACCTAGCAAGGTTGCCATTCAAGATATCATGCATTCAACAATCACGGAAAGAAATGTTACTATGATAAAAAGGGTTCATCATGGTCAAAGGGTTGCTTGCCTGTTTTAACAAAGTCTTTGAGGTCTTCAAATATCTCTGGTCCAACTCCGAGCATTTCGTCTACTTTGTCAACTATCGTCGAAAGCAACCATAATAAGCAACACAACAAGGCAGGAAATAAAAGTGCTCTAAAAATATGAGTTGGACTTTTCTGGGATACCTCTGGTCATATGAGGGATGACCAAAGTGGTTTCATTAGGATTTGATCAATGGACATCTCTGAACATTTCAATATGATGGAATCAGGAGGTTTATGGATTTGCAAGAAGTGTACAGAAATATATTTTTGGAAAATGGGCAAAGATACCCATTTAACAAAGGATGATTTTAGAAGCATTTAGGATTTGGTTTCACTGGATTTGGAGTTCAAATGAATATCCTATGGATTTGCAAAGTTTGACAAATATGAAGAAATGGCTCATTATATTGTGTGGCACAGAAGTATTAGGAAAAATGTTGAAAAACTAAGTTATGAACTTAGAAGTATCTAGGATCTTGAATCACGGCATTTGGATCAAAAATGGGCTCTCTGTGATTTTCTAAAATTCATCACAGAAATAGGATTTGGTAAATATTTGTGAAGAAAAGGTCTCTGGAAAAATGTGCATGTTGCATCACCAGGTAGACCATGATTTATAGAGTCACTAGAAATTTGAATCATCAAATTTGGAGCTCTGTTGATTTATTTATGGATTTTAGAAACTCACTAGAAAAATAAAGAAATATAGGGCATTACCCTTATCCTGCGCATCGGCGAGAGATAGCCGTGGGCTGGCCCAGCGGCTCGGCCACGCGGACGACATGCGACGTCGAAGGCACCTAGGCGGAGTACGCCTTCGCTGCTGGGACGTGGGAGAAGCCGAACGCGCCTCCACTTGCCAGCGTGGCCCCGTGGCTGGGCCACTGACGGGCGGGGCCTGCCTGACAGGTTCGTCCTCCACCTCCCGAGCGGGTGCGACAGGAGATAGAGGAGGCGCTCGACGCCGGTCGCCGGTGCTACAGGGCGTCTCCGGCGATGTTCTGCCCACCGGCGTGCTCAGGAGGTGATGCCGCGCCCATCCATGGGTGTCACGACCGCCGAGGAGCTCAGGGTCGAGCACGGCGTTGGCCGCGGCGGAGGAGGTTTGCGGCAGTGGCGGTTACGGCGCTACGGCCACCGGGAGGAGAGGGAGAAGCACGGGAGGGGCTCGCGGTGATGGTGGTGATGCTCTAGTGCGGTCCAAAGGGAAGGAGGAGGAGAGGTGGGCGCGAATTTAGGCGGAGTCCGGCGGCTCGGCTCCGGCCATGGGGAGCGACGGAGGGCTCGGCGAGAGGGTTGCCTGGGTCTAGGTGACGTACGGGAAGGAGTGAGAGCGAAAGGGCTCCAGAGAGAGGCCTCGGGCGGCCTTAAATATGAGGGGGCGAGGTGCACCACGGGGCCGTGCGCCGGCAAGGCTGCTGCCATCGCTACAAGCCACGGGGGCTCATGTGGGCGTGTCTGGGGTGTTCCTGGACGTCGACTACGTCGGGAGAGATAGAGAGATGGATGGAGGGAGAGGTCGAGGCGCTGCTGCGAGCAGCGCCATTGGCGCTTCGGGCGGCCGATGTTTGCTAGCGGAGGCGCAGGAGGAGGAGAGAGGAGGGACAGCGCCGTGTCGTGATGCGGACGCCGAGGCGTTGGTTGGCGCGAGGGGAGGCTCGAGGTGGTCGGGGACGACGCGCCAACGGTCGGGAGTACGTTGACGTGCTCAGAGCAGCTGCTTTGGCCGGCATGACATGTCTTTTATGGAATGGGCGCGCCACTTGTGTCTGAAGCTGCAGGGGGGAGTAAACAATGGGAAAGTGGCATTGGATGCCCTGTAACATGCCAGGAGTGAGAGAGAGATGAGAAAGGGAGGAAAAAGTGGCTATCCAGCGAAGAAAAATGGATCCCTGCCCCCTTCATCATTGCCTCTCGGGCAGGGAAGCACACCAGAGGTAGAGGGGGACTAAAAGGGGCTGTGGTAAAAAGGAGAACTCTTGGAGATTAGTGGAATGGGTTAAAACATGAATTTTGAGATTCTGCCAGGAGGTGTTTGATGTTGGTTTGGGCAAGAAGATGATTTCCGTTTGTCATGAGGCTCCACAGGGTGAAATGGCACACATAATTAGGGCCTTCCACCCATTTTGAGCTCATTTGAGCAAAGTTGACAATGCAACTTTTGTGAACCCTAGAAATGAACAGAAATGGATTTTCCAAGATTTAGTCATGGAAATCTATTCTCCTTGATGCACCACTTGGTGTAGTGTCATCATTTGAGGCTATGAACATGTCCACAAAAGTTGAGATCAAAAGGAGAAAGTTGCCAATGTAGAGTTGTTCAAATTTGGTTCTGGACAGGAAGGGTTTTGGGGCACTTTGATCAAGTTAACTTGTTCTCCAACTTGTGCCATTTGGTCTAGATTAATAATTAGACCATTTTAGCATGTTCACAAGGTTTGAGAACATTTGGACGTGTTTGGTAATGTAAAGTTGCTCAAACTTCAAAATAGACAGAAATGGTCTTGAGGGGATTTCATGTAGTTATACTATTCTCCATGACATGATATTTGTCAAGATCATCAAACATGTCATATGTGACATGCTAGAATTTTGTTGGAATTTTTGGAGAATATTGCCTTTGTAAATATTTCAAAAGCTTGAAATATCCAGAAAGGGTTTTTGAGGGGTTTGACCAATATTTTGAACATGACCATGTGTTGAAACTCTTATATATTTAAAATATATGTCCACTGAGTTTCCCTGATTTTTGTCAAATATTTTTAAAACAATAAAATAATTTTTCCCTATTAAAGACCATTTCTGGCCTTAAGAAAAAGATTTTAAATAAAATAGAAAAATAACTTTTAAATTTATATTTTTGTGGTTTCTGGGTATCCTATATCTAATAGGAGTCAAATATATTTTTGGAAATTTTTTTACTGCCCTTAATTAAGTACTTGCAGTGCAAACCTCAATTCAGGGGTTTTTGAAAAACTAATTTTTTTGAAAATACTATTTGGCCAAATTATTTTTGCAAGAAATTATTTTTATGTCCTATACACATGGCATGATCATTGGGAAAGGTTTTGGATCAAGGGAAAGGAGTATAAGAGTTGGAGGATTTATTTAATTTTTTGAGCACTTGCAAAAAGCAGTCAAACATTCAATCAAAGCGAGGACAAAACACCCAAAAGTTTTTGTCAAACCACATTTTATCATGATTTATCATCTTAAGTGTTGTGCCATGAAAATCAGGGTGTGACAGACCTACCCCCTTTACAAGAATCTCGTCCCCGAGATTCCCAAACTAGGCGCGGAAAAGAGTCTGAAAACACTGGTCCAGGGTAGTCTTCACGTCCTCATACTGCTTCTGCTTCCGAGTGGTGCTCCATTGAGCTTGAAGTACTTGATGGTGTGGCTTCGTGTATGACGCTCTCGGTTGATCCAGGTTGCTGAGGGGTCTCTCGTGTTAGGTCAGGTTGGACTAGGGGTCGATGGCTCGGTGGTCAATGCCCTAGTAGAGATCGGGCAAGTTAGGAAGTTGGAAACACTTCCGGGGTTGTGATGCATGGAAAGCGTTGTGCACATCAGGTAGCTCAGGTGGCAACTCCAGCTGGTAACTGTCTTCTCTTCATCTTGTAGTGATCTCAGAGGGGGTTGTTAAACCTTGGAGTGATCTCGAAGGGGGCCGATGAATCTTGGTGTGGGTCTCCTTGTCATGGAAATGCTTGGTTCCTTAGAGAGAAGTGGCTTGCAGATACACCTGGTCTTCGACGCGGATGTTTACTTCTTGATGATGGTGGTAGTTCTTCCTCCTTGGCATGGCAGTCTTCAAATGTTCCTGGACTAGCTGAACGGCTCTTCTTCTGTCTTCAGGTGGACAAGTAGGTCACCAAGTGATGATGACAACTATCTTGTCTAGGCACTCCATGAAGACTTTGTTCATGGGGTACATGAAGTAGGCTGGGGAATTAGTGGTGGTCAGGGTTGAGTATGGTCCAAGGGGGTTCTTGATCTAGTGTCAAGGCCCTAAGGTCCTGATCCGACCATGTTGTAGCTTGGTAGGGCTTAAGGGTTTCAAGGATTCTAGTGTGCGAGTGAACATTTATCATCTTATCTTTAAGCACGGTTTCTGAGATGCCAATTGTTCTACCTAGTCCTTTAAACAAATCACATCATATCAATGATAGTATCATTCCGTATAGGTCATGACTCTCGAGAGGAGGTCTAACAAAATCATATATGTTTACGATACCCAAACTCATGTGTGTGGCTACCCCTAAAAATCCATGGGTAGAGCATACAAGCTTCCAAGCTGGAATAAAACAGGACAATCCAAGTGCTCAGCTTGTTCTTCCAAGGTCTAAGATAAAGCACCTCTATCCTAAGGAAACACGTCGTATGCCACTCCAAAGTCTTGTTTCCTTTTCTATGAATCAACTCCAACAACCCATTAACTTCCATCAATCACTACATAATCCATTTAATTCTACAAATCCAACGCCTATGCTGGTGTTCCACATGATCTCCTAAAGTCCTTATAATCCCCAATACTTGAAAGGGCTGCCTTACTATAGTCAGTCCACCAATTCCCGTTATTGTGATCTAGTAATACTCCAAGGTCAAGCTCACAAAGATGCCTAAATAAACTCCGACAATTAGTCCAATCTCCTAGTTTATCGTCCACCGAGAAACATGGTATCATGATCGAGATCATCAGTCTAAATTCAATTTACTCTGAACCATGTAGGCATACTCAACATCTATATTCAACTAGAATCACCTACTTAAATCCAAATCTCTTGTCCAACGAGAATTCCTACATGTTCCCCCAAGTCATTTACGTAATATCAACTGTCTCCTAACAATATCCCATGGCTAAGTTAAATCCAAATACTTCCAAGAATTCCAGCTTGCGATCACAATTGTCCTATAAATCCAATTTACTCTAGGGTAATGAAAGCTATGCTACTCTATAATCATGATCCCACCAAGTTCATCTACCAACATGGTAGCCTTATAATCCACCAAAGAGTCTTAGATAATTCCTCAAAGTCATTGATATAAACTCATCATGTCATTTGTCCTCTATTCCTATATCCTCAGATTGGTCCTTCCTATGGCATCGTCAGTTTTGGTGCTATCTTAGGATGATAATGTGTTCGTTCACTATGTCCACTAGTTCCATAATGAACCCAGTGATAAGCAAAGTTACGGAGGCTTAACAGGTTCTCTTGCAATTCCGTAGGTTAAGCTCATGGTTAAGGTTTCGAGCTGGGGTATCTCGTGAAGTCTTGAAGGGTCTAGGAATAGGGTTCTAGTCTTGAGGTGTAAACATACGGGGTTGTACTTGGTCGAGGAGGTTGTAGCAAAAGTCTTCAGTGCTTGTTGGTCGCCGAGGTGGAATCCTTGGTGCATATTGTCTTGCTTGTCTTCAGTTGAGGAAAGAGATGAGAGGGAAAAGTAGCATAGAGGAGGGGAATGCCTAAAGGGGGTTCTATAGTGCAAGTGCCAACAAATAGGTGCAAAAAGGGCCAAACAGAAGAAGCAAGGTAAGGAAGGTGATATAGTCGCATACTTGTCCCTAGGGCAAAAGTGCGACCTATATCAAACAAAACAAATAAAAACAAGCAACACACAATCATGGTTCTATTCGAACTATCATACGGACTCGACTGCACATAGGGGGTACACGACTCATCCTACCCTAGGGGTTCTCGGACTCAGTAGTCGTGCCTTGTGCCTCATGCAGTCTTCTGAGTTTTCCTCAGGTGTTGCTACGTCTCTTGTAGTTGTTCGATGAAACAATCTGGGTTGAGCCTGAAGAATCTTCGACAACTTCTCTCCTGATGAGGTGATTGGGTGAAGGTGGCTCCTCGTGGCTGGCATTGACTTGATCTTCTCTTGTCTTCTTAATCACGACGATTCCTTTTTGTCTTCTAAGCCGTCGATGGTACCAGGTAGGTAATACTTTATGCAATGACATTATCAAGGCATAATAGAGGTCCATCATGTCGTTTACGTTGATGACAACATCGACACCAACATCGACACCAACATCGACATCATGTCCCTCTGCTTCTCTCCCGCCGGCGTCCGAGGCCGCAGCCTCCCCGTCCACCACCACCTCACCTCGCCGGAGATGAGTGCCTCGACAGCCCCGCTCCTTTTTCCCTGCTTCTTCTCTATCTCTCTTTCTCACGTTCTCCCTCTCCCTCTCTCTGTTTTCGCTCACAGGAGACCACCATGGCCGCTGCATCAAGCTCTGCTGCCGTCGTTTCTTGCCGGGCATGGATGGATCCATGCTCCCCGCGCACGGAACTGCCACTGTCATTTCATTCCGGCGCCCCGCCGCATCTCCACCGCCTCGCCTCCCCGCGCTTCCGCCACCATGCCTCGTCGTCGCCGCTGCAAGCCCCATCTTCTGCATCACCGGCGAGCCCCACCACCAGAGCTGCACCCGCTCCTCTGCTTCGGGTCCCGGCGTCCCCAGTTCGCCGACCGCGCCACTGGAGCCCCGCAGGTCGTGCGCCCGTCGCCCTTGCCTTCTCTCTTCTTCCCCTTTTCGTTCTCCTCCATCCTCTCTGAAGCTCTCTCTCTCTCTCTCTCTCTCTGTCCCGTGTAGGATGACAGCCATGGGAGCACCACCGCAGTAGCCGCTGTCCTGCCTCCGCTGCCGCTCGTCCCGATCGGATCCGCTTCTCCCGCGTTCGTCCTGCATCGCCTACTCGTCGCCGGCCAGTCCCGCCCATCGCTGCTGCGTTCTTCGTCCTGGCAAGACGCTGCCAAGGCTGATCAATCAACCAGCGGCTCATCCCGTGCCTCTACTCGATGCACACAGCTGCAAGTTAACGCTGATGCCCTCCACCACCATGGCTGCCAACAACAGATCTACCAAGTCCAGCCGGCCTCTTCTGCTTCCAACCTGGGCTTGGCCCATGGTGAGGCCATCCCCCAGCGCCCCCCTTTTTTCATTCTGTTGGACCTCTGCCTAGATTCGGCCCATATAGTGTTTTTTTCCTGTCTGCGGTTTTAGCTATTATCCAGGAGTTTACAGATTTACAGAAAAGTCCCTCATGCTCATGCATTTAGTAACTCACAAACCATGCATCAAATTAAAATGATTTAAACATGTAAAATGCTTAGAATTTTGTCTAGTTTCATATATGCTGTTTCATCCATGTTTAAAATGTTTAAATTGGTGTTTGCATTAATTTGCTAAAATGCCATGTTAAAATGATTTATTTCATAACTAATTAACCATTGCTCCGTATTAAATAAACTTTATATGTAAACAGGGTGGAAAATTGCCTAGTTTAACTTGGTGCACTTTATTTTCCTGTTTAACTACAATAAAATATGTTTTAGGGCAGAACAGTACCAAATTCACAATATGCATATGGGGATTTTCCGGAATTGTTGTTTGTTGTTCTGGCCTCATTTAAACTTGCCTAAATAGTTAGTTTAATTATGCTTCACCTCTTGCCATGTTTAACAACAATTAACATTGTTTGGTAGCTTAAACAAGATTAAACTAAATATGTCACTGTGGTGTTTTGTCAATATGCAACTCGTTGCATATTGAGCTCCACTTAATTTGTAGTATTGTTTGTTGCACTTTGCCATGCCATGCCTCATTAAACCGGACATGCATCATACTTGTTTGTGCATCATGCCATGTTTATGCTTGTGCATTTACCATGTTGTTTGTTTCTTTCCGGTGTTGCTTCTTAGTTCCGGTAATGTTGCGATTGTGAGGATTCGTTCGACTGCTCCCGTTCGTCTTCTTCATGGACTCGCTCTTCTTCCTAGCGGGATTTCAGGCAAGATGACCATCACCTTGGATCTCATTACTATCATTGCTATGCTGTGCTACCTATCACTTGTTCATCAAGCCTCCCAAACTGCCATGTCAGCCTCTAACCTTTTCACCCCTCCTAGCAAACCGTTGCTTGGATATGTTACCGCTTTGCTCAGCCCCTCTTATAGCGTTGTTAGTTGCAGGTGAAGTTGAAGATTGCTCCATGGTGGACAGGATTATGTTGGGATATCACAACATCTCTTATTTAATTAATGCATCTATATACTTGGTAAAGGGTGGAAGACTCGGCCTTATGCATGGTGTTTTGTTCCACTCTTGCCGCCCTAGTTTCCGTCATACCGGTGTTATGTTCCTTGATTTTGCATTCCTTACGCAGTTGGGTGATTTATGGGACCCCCTTGACAGTTCGCTTTGAATAAAACTCCTCCAGCAAGGCCCAAACTTGGTTTTACCATTTGCCTCACCTAGCCCTTTTTTCCCTTGGGTTTCCGGAGCCCGAGGGTCATCTTTATTTACCCCCCGGGCCAGTTCTCCTCCGAGTGCTCGTCCAAATCGAGCGATGTCCGGCGCCCCCTGGGCAACCAGGGTCTATGCCAACCCAACGTCTTGCTCATCCGGTGTCCCTGAGAACAAGATATGTGCAGCTCCTATCGGGATTTGTCGGCACATCGGGCGGCTTTGCTGGTCTTGTTTTACCATTGTCGAAATGTCTTGTAAACCGGGATTCCGAGATTGATCGGGTCTTCCTGGGAGAAGGAATATCCTTCGTTGACCATGAGAGCTTGTGATGGGTTAAGTTGGGACACCCCTGCAGGGTTTAAACTTTCAAGAGACGTGCCCATGGTTATGTGGCAGATGGGAATTTGTTAACGTCCAGTTGTAGATAACTTGACACCAGATTCGAATTAAAACGCATCAACCGCGTGTGTAGCCGTGATGGTCTCTTTTCAGCGGAGTCCGGGAAGTGAACACGGTTTTGGGTTATGTTTGACGTAAGTAGGAGTTCATGATCACCTCTTGATCATTGCTAGCTTCACGACTGTTCCGTTTGTTCTCTTCTCGCTCTTGTTTGCGTATGTTAGCCACCATATCATGCTTAGTCGCTGCTGCAACCTCACCACTTTACCCCTTCCTTACCCACTAAGCTTTGCTAGTCTTGATACCCATGGTAATGGGATTGCTGAGTCCTCATGGCTCACAGATTACTACAACAATAGTTGCAGGTGCAGGTTATGCGATGATCATGACGCGAGAGCGATGCTTGCTTGTTTTGGAGTTCTTCTTCTGCTTGTTCTTCGATCAGGGGATAGGTTCGGGGTCGGCTGCCTGGGCTAGCAGGGTGGATGTCGTTTGAGTTTCTGTTTGTGTTCCATCCGTAGTCGGATGATGCTCTTACGTATGATGTTGTTGTATTCGTGTGGCATTGTATGCCTCTTGTATGTATCCCCAACTATTATGTAATGGTACGATGTAATGATATCCACCTCCCAAAAGCGTCTCCAATATGCGCTTCTATGCTTGGTGGGACCTTCGAGTTCCTTTAGGATAGGGTCGCATATTGGGCGTGACAAGTTGGTATCAGAGCCTCGACCGACCATAGGAGCCCCCTTGATTGTTGGCCGTTGTTGAGTCTAGAAGAAAAACTATTTTGAGTCTTAGGACTATATATATCGGAGAGTAGGATTCTTTTTACTCCTCAACCCCCTTCATTGCTCTGGTGAGGACTCTCGACGTAGATGTTTTGTCTTTCCTCTCCTCAATTTTTCACATTTTTTTTAGGATCACGCAGGTATCTTGGGATCGTTCCGATATTCTTGTGATCAGAACATCGTTCTTGGTGCCTCCTGACATTTAGGGGTTGTGGCAGTGTCCCGGGGAGTTGAGCTTTGAGGTGTTGTCGTCACAATTTTATCGTTGCAGTTCTGGAATACCTGAGTTTTGCCGACACCGAAAATCTCTTTTATGCAGTTGTTGGTGAGATAACCTCGACGCCACCCAGTACTGGGAGTTCGGGAGTATTGCCATAGCTCGTATAACGGATGCTTTTTGAAGGTTGAGGTACACAATTTCCGAAGGTTTCTTGGTTATGTGTTGACGGATGGATACAGCGTGGATGTAGGTATTGTTAGTTTGGGTGAGATATATTGCTTCCCCTGTATCCCCAACACTAGATTGCATAACCAGAAAGTTTCGGGAGTTTTATAGGTGGGAATTGAAGTAGCTCCTAGAATATCTTTCTGACAGATGCATGATATGAGATTGGGGTTCGACGTCTAGTGGTCCGCCTATCCACGGTCGTTTTTACAGTGGTCTCGTTGTGTCTTAAAGAGCCCTTGGCTATGCTGGTTCGGGGACACTTCATATGTCATGTGCACCGCCTTGTACATGATGGTGTTGTACGATCAAGCCCGTGTGCGCCCCACCACGAAAACTTCGGACGAAATATCTATCATATGTTTGTTCTGGCTTATTCTGCAAGCTAAATCCTTTGTTTTGTGTTATATGTGGTATTTGAGTTGCTTCAATGTCAAGTGTTGATTCCATACCTTTCCTAAGCGGTGTTCTCATATTTCTATGGGAGTACTAATCCTTTTGATCATCGAGATTGTCATGTCAATTCTTTCCAACCGGTGTGCTTCTCTTCAAGTGGATCCGATCATTCTCCCCATCCGCAAGATCAATTCTAAGTTTTCTCAATGATGTTTGTTTTGTTCATCCCAAGTTGTCTTTGTTTTTCCCTACCCTCCCACCCTTTTCTTCAAGGACTCATATATTTTAATCAAGTATCCATTTATTCATGTGAAGTCTCTTCATTATTTTCTTTCAATGTTCTTATCCGGTGATTTCCCATGAAGATGCTCAACAGTTTCAAGTTCATCATCCTTCATTGTTGTTTCTTCTCCGGTGGATCCAATTCAAGCTTTCGATATTCATCATATTCCTTTCCTCATTTCTAATGCTTTCTCATGTCGATGCACCTCTTAATCATTCACTTCTTCCTATTCATTTGTTCTGGAGTGCTGAAGATATCTCACAAGACTTGTGTTTCCATTCTCAATCCGTTCAAGATATTTTGAGGTTGTTATCTCATTCAAGCCATTTAATTCAACCGGTGCAACCTCTCTTTAAAATTGTTCAACGGTGTTTTCTTTTGAGTGGGCCCTAACCCACAGGACTTTTCCCAGGATCTTACCTGACTCTTCTAATTTTCCCGGAGCCATTCCCAAATTCTTTTCGAAGTTTGATGTAAGAATGAATTTCATCAGTCAGATGTTTTCCAAGATCAATTTCAAATTATTTTTCATTGTTGGCTCAACCTCTTTGTTTTTTTTTCATTCTCCCGGAGTATCTCACAATTCATGGTGGTGTTTCTCGTTGTCATTCTCAGATTTTGAAGACCGAAGAAGAGTTCCCCTTAAATCCTTACCTGTTCCTCCAAAGATGCGTAGTTCAAGCTTGATGCCATCCTCTCATAATTGTTTTCGATTGTGAGAGTTATTTTCTTACCACCCAGAGTATTTCATGAGTTGTTTCCATTTCTTTCCTCCGAAGGCCATCACGTCATAATTCTTCATTCTTAGCGTGTAGCTATCGTTCTCCAAATCATACCGGTGCATCATTCAAATAACCTCTAATCAGTTCATGGCCTCTTCGTTCTCATGTATCTAAATCCCCTCAAGTATCTTCATTCGTTTTCCAATTCTTCCCGGTGAATTGTGCCTTTTCTACTTTCATTTTCAATTCTTACGGTGGTTCGTTCAAGATTCCTCTTCCTTTGCTACCATATCAGTTCATTCATTGTTTCCAATCCCACCGGTGGTTCCATCAATACCTTCTCAAGTTTACGCCATATCCCTCTTAATCCTTTCTATGAGAATAAGTAGTATGCCAAATCTGTTGCTTGTCCTCAATTTAAATTGGTGAAGGATACGCATAACGTAATTCTTATCATTGTTTCATCCAAGTGATCTAGTTTCTTCTTTCCAGAGTTGTTCATCATGTCACATTTCTCGGTTCGAGATACTTCATCTTTTCTTTTCCGGAGTTCCAAGTTTTCTGCATTATCTCATCGCAAAGCTCCTTCTAAATCATCACAAGGATTCATCTTGTGTTTTCAACTTCACTTTCTTTTTATCATCCTTTTATTACCGGAGTTCTTCATGGAGGCTCTACATGGTGGTTCATCAAGGATTCCTTTCATTCTTCAATTGTTCTTCAAGATTTCCCTCGAAGCTAAGATCCGCCAAGCTATACTCAAAAATAAACATGGTGCTCAACACATGTTTTTTTTCTGAGGAGTTCAAGTATTCTTCTTCTTGCATTTCGAAGTGCAATTCTTTCTACCTTATCTCTTGAGATGGTGTTATGTCACTCTTGGCAATTTCTCCTCGTGTTTCATGATTCACAGGTTGTCAGGAATGAGGTATTTTAAATCCATCAATCTCTTCTTTGGAGTTATCTTGGTATAGATTTCACCTAAAGCCTTCCCTAAGGAATGTTGCTATTTGTGGTGCTTATCAATGATCCGAGTTTTCTCCTATCCTCTCGGCGAAAGAAGTTTTCATCTCTTCTTTGATCTCAAGCAAGCAATTGTTTCCGTTAGTGGCCGGTTGTCACCTCATAATTTTGAGATGTTTTCCATAATCCCACAACAAGCTTGTCTTTTCGTTGTTGATTTTCCAACAACTCCGTTGAATCCTACTTTGCAAGGATGCTTTCCAAGTTCATTTCTGGCAAAAGTTGTCATTTTCTTCTCCGTCCCTTTATTCCAATGATCTATCTTCAATTCTTTCTTCAGGAGGCATTGTGATGTTGCTCTCTTCGTCCCATCATCTCATTTTGCCAAAATCATGTTCTTTTATGGCTTATCCATTTAACCGGGGTGTTGTGGCTATCATTCCTCTTTTAACCGGAGTCTCATCCAAGTGCTTTCATTTTGCCAAGTTCATATTCTATTCCTTCCATTTCGAACTGGAGTGTTGTCCTAATTGTTCTTATCGTTCCTTGTACATTTCGTTTCAACCGGAGTGCTTGCATGTACTTGTCCATTGTAACCCTTTTCTTAGGTCTTTCAACCTACAAGGTTCTTGTAATATTCCTTGTTTCTCTTTGCTAACGGAATGTTTGCAATCTTGTTCATCTTCATTGTACTCTTTCTTTCAATTTGTTCAACCTCTCGAGGTTCTTTGGTTTCACTCTTTTGTCGAAGAAGCAACTTAGTTTTACCTCTTCTGTTCCTCTTCTGTTTCTCTCCGGTGCCATCCTAGATCTCGGGACGAGATCCTCTCGTAGTGGTGGAGTGTTGTAACGCCCCGGATACAACTTTCCATATTCGTAACTACAACTCTTGCCTTTTCCGGAGATGTGATATGTTATGTCCTCCGTGGTTGGGTTTTTGTCTTTTTTTGCATTTTGTTCATGTCTTTCATTTCATCTCATAGCATCATGTGCATTGTATCTGCATGCTTTCATAAATCTTGCATCCGTTCGTTGTTGCCGTTTCTCCCTTTGCCTTCATCACTTTCCCTCAGACCGCTTTGCCTTCGTTGACCGTTCCAGACCAATCGGGTTTTCGCTTCCCTCTTAACCATGACGGCCTAACACCCCTTTGTGTGTGTGTCCGAAACTTCCCGGACCCAACTCGAGCAGTCATGACCGTTGGATCCGAATCATCCCCAAACATCCCCTAATTATCTTCGGTTTCTCTTTTGGACTCCCTAACCTATTTATTTCGGACCGCCCGATCGCGATCGAAGGATCCAAATCATCCCCTTTCGCATATATATAGTTCACCCCTAGTCTATTTTGACCAAACTCTAAAATCTAGGAGGTTTGTCCTCCCCCGCCACCACCCACCTACCTTTCTTCCTCGAGATCCCCTCATTCCACTGATCCAATCCCACCAACCAGAACCAGCCTCGAAGCTTCCCCTCAATCCCGCTGCCTCCTTGCTCGGGAGAGTAAAGGCTCAACCCCGAGCAGCACCAGCACCTCATGCCTCCTCCTCCCTTGGTCCTGGACGCGTCCGGCCGCCCGCAGCCATTGTCGTCCGTGCCCGCAGGACCCAGCAGCTGCAGTCCCGAGCCCTCCGCTTCTCTCCCGCTGGCGTCCGAGGCCACAGCCTCCCCGTCCGCGACCACCTCACCTCGCCGGAGATGAGTGCCTCGACAGCCCCGCTCCTTTTCCCCTCCTGCTTCTCTATCTCTCTTTCTCATGATCTCCCAATCCCTCTCTCTGTTTTCGCTCACAGGAGACCACCATGGCTGCTGCATCAAGCTCTGCTGCCGTCGTTTCTTGCCGGGAATGGATGGATCCATGCTCCCCGCGCCCGGAACTGCCACTGCCATTTCATTCCGGCGCCCCGCCGCATCTCCACCGCCCTCGCCTCCCCGAGCTTCCGCCGCCATGCCTCGTCGTCGCCGCTGCAAGCCCCATCTTCTGCGTCGTCGGTTAGCCCCACCACCGGAGCTGCACCCGCTCCTCTGCTTCGGGTCCAGGCGTCCCCAGTTCGCCGGCCGCGCCACCAGAGCCCCGCAGGTCGTGCGCTTGTTGCCCTTGCCTACTCTCTTCTTCCCCTTTTCGTTCTCCTCCATCCTCTCTGAAACTCTCTCTCTCTGTCCCGTGTAGGAGGACAGCCATGTGTACACCACCGCAGTAGCCGCCGTCCTGCTTCCGCTGCCGCCTGGATCTGGAGCATCCCGGGCGGATCCGCTTCTCCCGCGCTCATCCTGCATTGCCTACTCGTCGCCGACCAGTCCCGCCCACCGGTGTTGCCTTCTTCGTCCACAGGCGCACGCGCTCGTGTTGACCGCGTCAACCAGCGGCTCGTCCCGTGCCTCTGCTGCGCCGCGACACGACAAAGACTCGTTGACCGCCTGATGCCCTCCAACCAGCAAGGCAAGGGCTGCCAACAGCCAGATCCACCAAGCCCAGCCGGCCTCTTCTGCTTACAACCTGGGCTTGGCCCATGGTGAGGCCACCCCCCAGCACCCCATTTTTTCCATTCTGTTGGACCTCTGCCTAGATTCGGCCCATATAGTGTTTTTTTTCCTGTCTGCGGTTTTAGCTATTATCCAGGAGTTTACAGATTTACAGAAAAGTCCCTCATGCTCATGCATTTAGTAACTCACAAACCATGCATCATATTAAAATGATTTAAACATGTAAAATGCTTAGAATTTTGTCTAGTTTCATAATATGCTGTTTCATCCATGTTTAAAATGTTTAAATTGGTGTTTGCATTAATTTGCTAAAATGCCATGTTAAAATGATTTATTTCATAACTAATTATTCGTTGCTCTGTTTTAAATAAACTTTATATGTAAACGAAGGTGGAAAAATGCCTAGTTTAACTTGGTGCACTTTATTTTCCTGTTTAACTACAATAAAATATGTTTTAGGGCAGAACAGTACCAAATTCATAATATGTATATGGGGATTTTCCCGAATTGTTGTTTGTTGTTCCGGCCTCATTTAAACTTGCCTAAATAGTTAGTTTAATTATGCTTCACCTCTTGCCATGTTTAACAACATTTAATATTGTTTGGTAGCTTAAACAAGATTAAACTAAATATGTCAATGTGGTGTTTTGTCAATATGCAACGAGTTGCATATTGAGCTCCTCTTAATTTGTAGTATTGTTTGTTGCACTTTGCCATGCCATGCCTCATTAAAACGGACATGCATCATACTTGTTTGTGCATCATGCCATGTTTATGCTTGTGCATTTACTATGTTGTTTGTTTCTTTCTGGTGTTGCTTCTTAGTTCCGGTAATGTTGCGATTGTGAGGATTCCTTCGACTGCTCCCGTTCGTCTTCTTCATGGACTTGTTCTTCTTCCTAGCGGGATTTCAGGAAAGATGACCGTCACTTTGGATCTCATTACTTTCATTGCTATGCTAGTTGCTTCGTTCTATCGCTATGCTGTGCTACCTATCACTTGTTCATCAAGCCTCCCAAACTGCCATGTCAGCCTCTAACCTTTTCACCCTTCCTAGCAAACCGTTGCTTGGCTATGTTACCGCTTTGCTCAGCCCCTCTTATAGCATTGTTAGTTGCAGGTGAAGTTGAAGATTGCTCCATGGTGGACAGGATTATGTTGGGATATCACAACATCTCTTATTTAATTAATGCATCTATATACTTGGTAAAGGGTGGAAGACTCGGCCTTATGCTTGGTGTTTTGTTCCACTCTTGCCGCCGTAGTTTCCGTCATACCGGTGTTATGTTCCTTGATTTTGCGTTCCTTACGCGGTTGGGTGATTTATGGAACCCCCTTGACAGTTTGCTTTGAATAAAACTCCTCCAGCAAGGCCCAACCTTGGTTTTACCATTTGCCTCACCTAGCCCTGTTTTTCCCTTGGGTTTCCGGAGCCCGAGGGTCATCTTTGTTTACCCCCCCCCCCCGGGCCAGTTTTCCTCTGAGTGCTGGTCCAAACCGAGAGATGTCCGCACACCCTAGGCAACCAGGGTCTATGCCAACCCGACGTCTTGCTCATCCGGTGTGCCCTGAGAACGAGATATGTGCAGCTCCTATCGGGATTTGTCGGCACATCGGGCGGCTTTGCTGGTCTTGTTTTACCATTGTCGAAATGTCTTGTAAACTGGGATTCCGAGACTAATCGGGTCTTCCTGGGAGAAGGAATATCCTTCGTTGACCGTGAGAGCTTGTGATGGGCTAAGTTGGGACACCCCTGCAGGGTTTAACCTTTCGAGAGCCGTGCCCGCGGTTATGTGGTAGATGGGAATTTGTTAATGTTAGTTTGTAGATAACTTGACACCAGATTCGAATTAAAACGCATCAACCGCGTGTGTAGCCGTGATGGTCTCTTTTCGGCGGAGTCCGAGAAGTGAACACAGTTTTGGGTTATGTTTGACGTAAGTAGGGGTTCAGGATCACCTCTTGATCATTGCTAGCTTCACGACCGTTCCATTTGTTCTCTTCTCGCTCTTATTTGCGTATGTTAGCCACCATATCATGCTTAGTTGCTGCTGCAACCTCACAACTTTACCCCTTCCTTACCCATTAAGCTTTGCTAGTCTTGATACCCATGGTAATGGGATTGTTGAGTCCTCGTGGCTCACAGATTACTACAACAACAGTTGCAGGTGTAGGTTATGTGATGATCATGACGCAAGAGCGATGCTTGCTTGTTTTGGAGTTCTTCTTCTGCTTCTTCTTCGATCAGGGAATAGGTTCCAGGTCGGCAGCCTGGCCTAGCAAGGTGGATGTCGTTTGAGTTTATGTTTGTGTTCCATCCGTAGTCGGATGATGCTCTTATGTATGCTGTTGTTGTATTCGTGTGGCATTGTATGCCTCTTGTATGTATCCCCAACTATTATGTAATGGTACGATGTAATGATATCCACCTTCCAAAAGCATCTCCAATATGCGCTTCTATCCTTTGTGGGACCTTCGAGTTCCTTTAGGCTAGGGTCGCATATTGGGCGTGACACCCGGACAGGGCTCGAGGTTACCAAAGAGCACCGCACACCCGCCCCAAAAGAGGAGCAGGGCACCCTCGCCGCCCATAGATTTCAAGCTGAACTTCATGCTAATTAATGATGAGTAAGGGAGATTGCTCCCTCCTCTCCTCTTCTTGTGCTTCCTTTTATAAATTTGCTTGCGTCTGCTGACTGATATTGCTTGGTGTTGTCGACAGGGAGGAGCAGGAGATGGAGACCCTCGTACACCAGACCAAGCTGCTCAGGTGTGTGGGACCATCACAGCGGCGGGAGAGTCGAGCCCGATAGGGAGCGGCACAAGTGTCCCAGCCCCGAGGCCCCATCTCAGCCCCCAGCCTGAGGGCACAATAGAGATCTGCCTGCTGGGGGTGATGGTGGAAAGCTCTCCTCCATTGATGCCCAAGGAGGGATTGGAGCCACCAAGGAAGAGCCTCTCCAGGAGGAGCCCACTCTTCTCATTGATAGAGTCAATGGATCCTTGCCAAGGGTCACCACGGAAATGCCTGGCCTTGACCCAACATCAAACGCTATTGGGGAAACTGAAGCTTCCACCCGGCAGACCTCTCTAGGTATCCCTTCTGTCCCCCTTCCTATTTTATCCCCTTGGGTTGCTCTCTTGTTTTGCCAAGTAATTTTATCCCTCTACCATTGATTGTTCGATCTGCTTGCAGCCCCCTTGAGTGAAGAGCCGGACCTGCTGGAGGAAGTGGCCAATATTGGGAAGGATGCGGTGGTTGAAGCCACAAGATCAGTGTCGTAGAGGACCAAGGGCAGGCTGCCGGGGGTGCTTTGGGTCCACTGAAGAAGTATTAAGAAAACCCCGGCAGCAGGTCTGGGTCAGGGGCTGTGATTGAGGAGAAGGTACCGCTCCAAACCATGGCCCCCTCCCTTCTTTTGGCACCTCAGCGGAAGCCCCGCTGCCATCGTCAAGCCACCTGGCATAGGCACTGGCACAGCCTGAGTTCGGAGCCCCCGGTTCGTCAACGGCGGCGAGCACACGGCTCAACGAAGAACTCCGACGTATCTTGTCGTCAGGAGAGGTGGATGACTCCGCGGCCATTGCCATGGACTTGTCCTTCATGGAATTCGTGGTGATAGGCCTCAAAGAGATGCGAGAGCGGCATAGCTGGAAGTGGCAGCACAAGGAGCAGCGCCAGTCTGCCGGCAAGATGGACCAGAAGCTGAAGGATAAAGGCGCCGAACTGCATGAGTGGCACGGCAGCAGGAAACAATCTCGATGGCAAGAGAGGACGTCATCACCCATGAGGCATGCTTGGCGGACCGCCAGGTGTTTCTGGAAGCCAGAGAGCAAGAATTTTCTCCCCAGGAGGAGAGGCTCGAGGCCACTCTCCGTACCAAAGATGCTGATCTGGAGGCCCTTGTGCAACAACGCACTAGGGAATTGGACGACAGGCACAAAGTCGCCCTGGATGCTCTCACCACTGACTCGGCCGCTCAGCTGAAGAATCTTGCCGATGATCTTGTCGCTGCTTCTGCTGCCAAGGTGGACCTCAACCGGCAGGTGGCAGAGCTGACGGAGAGGCTTTCCGGGAGCACCGGGGAGGTCCCGGCCCTCAAGGAGGAGGTGCAAAAAGAAGAGTCCGTTTTGAAGGATTCATAGTCGCAACTTTCCTCCAAGAGCCAAGGTCTCGAAGTCGCTAATGGCACAATCAAAGATCTGAAGGCCAGGATCGGCTCCTTGGAAATCTCAATGGAATCTATTGAGGCCCGCGAGCAGCTGCTGTCAAAGGATCTGGAGACCGCAAGGCACCTTCGGAAGGATGCAGAAGATAAGTTGTCAAATCAATCTCAGCAGGTTGACCTCCGGACCAAGAACTTGATCGACATTGCCGTGCACCTCTTTGCTCAGACCGCACTAATGGGCATGGATAGGCTTGTATTCTCAGTCGGCAATCATGAGATGCCCATCGTCAAGATTAGGCTCTTCTTCAACGAGATGATTGAAAAGCTGAGGGTGCATGAGGATGGAAGGGCTGGTCGCTTCGCGACTGAATCCATGAAGCTTGCCCGCAATGCCCTCTTCATGGTCCTGAGCAACCTTGCCTGCCGCCACCCAGATATTGAGCTGAACGATGGCTTCAGGAAGCCGTCGCTGGGTGCAGATGTCCCTGCCGCCGAAGAGAAGGCCACTCCCCTCGCGACAGGGTCCTTAAGGTTCCTTCTGCTCCACGACACCGCCAGGCCCATCACTGTACTATTTATGCCACCATGTTGGCCTGTAACCAAAACAATGATGAATGTCCCATGCTTAGACCTCATGCCGTTTTATGCTTTCATATGAACATGATGTTATCGCTTAATATGAATTGTGTGTTTATCCCTTTCAAGCGTTATCCATTAGTTTTTGTATGATTAGTCTCTATACGTGTTCTGGTTGCCTGTCGGTATCATATTGCCGTGAAAGTCGCAATGGTCTGGCCCTTAATATTTATCTTGGCGTGGATGCGTCCCGACAGGTTTTTCCTTTGTAGTTTCCGACGTAGCCAGTCATTCCGCGAGCAGACTCTGAACGGAATGACGGTGCAGACAAGAATCTAGCAAATGTACCAATTTGTGCAACATTTATTCATACGAACACTTAGATGCTTGGGGGATAAACAAGTATGTAAATCCGAAAGGTCCATAAGGACGCAGAGGTAGCATGAACTTAGCTTATTTTGGCTTCCACCCTGTCCTTCCTGTGGCAGTGGGTGCTCACATGACCCGCGTGTTTCGATAAGGATTGTATTGCTTACATATCGCCCTCTAGCTCCAGGTGTGGGTCGTCTAGAAGCGCATGCATCTTGTGGCAGTAGGACGCGGCGCCAGGCACAACCGGTTTCTCTCTCTTCCCCTCCGCACTCCTTGACCAACCCAACGTAAAATGGCACTAAAGCCACACAAGTGCGGGCGACCTTGTCGGGGCATCAATCAACGGACTTGCGCTGGCGATATACTCAGGATTTCCCTAAGCAGGGTTAATGCTGAATCCGAGCATCACACGGCCTCGTCGACATTCATGGTGCTAAAACACAGAGTAGCATGGTTGTCAAAGAGTGAGAGTGGCAGAGAGAGAGAGAGAGAGAGAGAGAGAGAGAGAGAAATAGAGAGAGAAATCCTGGCACCATGCACACCGTCCCTTCCGTTCGAATAGGATTTGTCGAGCACTCCCGTGGTTTGGCCCGTTCGAGGCGGTATTGTCGCCCTTGTTTCTAGCTTCCATGGCCATCACGTCCACGGTAAATGGGGATGCAGAGAGCAAATGAGCTTGGCGCCGGAGCAATGTCGCTCTTCCGCTCCGCCTCAGCCATAACCTTGGGCGTCACAAGAAGTGGCGCCTTTGGAGAATATTACGCACTTCATATGCTCTTAGGTTCGTGAAAGTGATGCCCCCTACCTGGCGCGCCAAAGATGTCGTGGGGGATCCACGGCCACCTATGGTGCTACAAGCCCATTTTGGTTCGACGGGAGGATGGACACATTGCACAAAGATTAGAGAAGCGTAGTGCAACACGGCAGAGATCACACGGGCGGTTTTTACCTAGGTTCAGGCTGCCGCGAGGCATAAAACCCTACTCCAGCTTTGGTGGATTGATGGTGGAAAAGGTGGTGGTGGCAACACACTTGCCCGGCAGGGTTGCCTCGAGGCGAAGTAGCTACGTGCGTATGGATATGTGAGGGGTTGTGCTTGCCGACCTCGCGAACCCTTTCTACGGTTGTCATGGGCCTCCTTTTATAGGTTAAGGGGTCACCACAGTGGCAAATCAGTCTTTACATACTGATTAGATAGCAAACAGTGCTATCATACCTAACTCCGCAGGCTGACAGGGCGCATTAAATGTGCCACCTAGTGTCACATCACAATGTGCCCGGCAGCCCTTGTAGGGCTATGCTGCCCGCTCCGCGCCTGCTTGCTTGACATGTCTCACGACGGGTGTCATATGGATGTGTTTGCTGTAGGAAGTGGTTGTCAGATGGCGAAAAGTAGCTACTTAGTCATCTTGGGGCTTGACACCACACTAATTTGTGACTTGCGTCGCTCGTGAGGTGGAGCGATGGATTGGTTGGACTCTGCAAGCCCTGGCAGGGCCTGCCCGGACGATCTGGGAATATGCTTCCGGGGCAAAGCCAACCTCACCAGGCTCGGCTGCCCGACAAGGGAGGTTCTTCCCTTTGTAGTATCATGCTTCTATGGCTTATCTTGATCTTCTTTATATGCACTTGGACCCTTTGATGAACTGGTCCTCCTTGCTTGTCTTGATCTTGGTGTTGTACTCTCTGCCTTTATGCCTATTGGCGATGTTATCTGTGCACGAGTTAGGGGGAACATACACCCCTGTTTATGTGCCCCAACAAAAAAGTAGTTTAGTCCCTAATTGAGGCCATAAACATCTCCAAAAGTGGTTCGGAAATGTAGTATCACTATCTGAAACAATAGTATTAGGCACACCATGCAAGTGAATAATTTCACGAAAAAAACAAATCAGCAACATTAGCATCATCATCGCTTTTATGACATGGTATGAAGTGTGCCATTTTAGAAAATCTATTCATGAAAAAAATATGCTATCCCTCCCCTTCTTTGTTCGGGATAATCCTAAAACAAAATCCATAGATATATCCTCCCACGGAACACTAGGTGCAAGCAGCGACATATATAAACCATGAGGTTTGAGTCGCGACGTAGCTTTTTGACATGTAGTGCAGCGAACAACAAAACGCTCAACATCACGTCTCATCTTTGGCAAAATAAATGGGTAGAAAGTACGTCCTCCATCTACTTCATGCCAAAGTATCCCATTAATCCTCCTCTATGCGCCTGCTGCAACAACAAAAGATGAACGGAGCTAGCTAGAATGCATAGCTTATTAGCACGGAACACAAATCCATCATTAATGACAAACTTGTTCCATGTTCTCCCTTCTTTACAATTCTGAAGCACATCTTTAAATTCAGCATCATGCACATATTTATATTTGATGGTGATGTCGAGCATCCTACAATCATCCCCATGTACACTTTGACTACTCCCCAAGCCCCAAGAGGACATACGACGAGACCCCGAGCATACACCATTCGACACAAGGTTAACACGCTCCTCTCCGAACCGTCACTTTCCACATGTCAGACATGGCTACTACCTCAAATGTATGTGCTATGCATGATCAGGAACCAAGAGGGAGACCATGGAATAGGTAGGAGCATTGTACGAGAACACGGAGCGTGAGGAGCAAGAGAAGGAAGTGCCGATGAGCTACAGTCAACGGACGTCCGGCGACCCACACGACAACCAGCGAGAACAACTACAACCAAGGCAGGACCGACAGACGTCGGACGTCCGACACTCATCAACCACTTGACGACCGATAGTGTCTAGATATCCGGTGCCAACCGACCACAAAGGAAACAGTGAATGTCCGACGCCCTCCAGACGTCCGGACCCTCGCGACCGACCAGACATCTGATCACCACCGGACGCCCGACCCTGCCTGTGCGCAGCCACTCGGGTTTCCACCCATGTATCTCCCTCTCACCCTAGACTATATATAACCCTTCACTTGGATGAATTAGGGTTAGCATTGTAATAGCTCGTTTTGGAGATAGAGCTTTGCTCATCCACTTGATACCTACTCCATTGAGACCAAGGCCTCCTAGTAGAAGATCCCCCAAGTGTATTAAAGACGCAATCTAGGGAAAATCCTCTCGTGGATTCAAGCCCCCATTTCCTCTTGGATTTGGAAGAACTAGCTACCATTTGTATCGTCCCTTGTTGGCTTTGGATCGTGTATCTCTCTTTGTGTACTTGGATCTTGCACATGTGTAATTGAATCTCGATGATTTGAGTGTATCCTCTTATTCTCCCCCTCGTCTGTTCGTCGTGTTCTTCATGTTCTTCGGGAACGCCCCTCAAAATCATGAAAGATCAGCTCCTAGGGTTCCACCCTACATCATCTTGGTATCATGAGCCACGTTGATCACGAATATTGAGTCCCTACCCACCGCTTTCTAGCCTTATTTTGTTTGATTTCGTCCTAAATTCAAAAATCCCCACAAAAATAGCCCCAATATCTTTTCTTATTTGTTGGTTTGATGATGCTTTGTTGGATTTGATCTATGCATTTCCTGTGTTTCAAGTGGAACTAGCTTCTCCACAATTTTTCCTAACTTCCATCGAGAAAATCTCATCAATTTTGACCCCGAAATCATCAATTTCCGCCCAAAATCTCGTCCCGGATCTGAAATCCCGAGTTGACCCAGATGCACCGGACGCCCAACACTTTTCCAGGCGACCGGACCCTTCCGACGCACCGGACGACCGATACTTACTGGAAATCCCACACCCCTAATGAGAGAAGAATTCTCAGAAGTTCGACAATTCTCGCACGTCCTACACCTGTAAAAACTGATCTCGCTGAAATTTTGTTTCAGCCATAACTAATTCATCCGGACTCCGATTTTGACGTTCTTTAGCTCGTTTTGTAGCTATTGACATTCTCCATCCCACAAAAATACTAACACAATCATTTCACTCCATACAATGTTCCGAAATTTGTCAAGTTTGCCTAGGCCGTCCACCATAGCTTTCCGCAACCTAACCCATTTTGATCCTTATAGCATTTGTGGTTCCTGAGTTGTGATTCGAGTCTCCTAAGGTGTTTCGGCTACTTAGGGATGGTTACTTATTCATCAACCACCATCATAACTTCCGCATAACCTTGTCCACCATACACTTCAGGCACCTCAACTTGACCCAATTTTGTTTGAGATTGTTCGAGTAGTGGTTTGAGTGTCCTAAGGTGTTTTGGCTACTTAGGGACGGTGACCTCAACTTCGAAAACACATAACCCAATAAATACATTTCCACATTGCCTACTCCAAAGCGCATCATTGCCCTTCCGCCATCCCATTGAGCTTCCGCAAAACCACCATCGCATTCCGCTACCACCATTCGACATTTGACATTTGAGGTTTTCAGTTCGTGGTTTTTTGGTTTCCTAAGGTGACGTGGAGCATCCTTTGGTCATCCCCATGAACCTACCATCGTCTCATCAAGTACCAAAAGGACCGATGACACGAGCACGAGCTAGAGCCCTTGAGACCGAGGTGACATCTTTCCTTAGTCATATTCCATATGATCCACTCGAGACATACTACTACCTAATCCTGGAATGTTGTGCATGATCAAGTACCAAGAAGGCCCTCTCAAAGATGCACGTGAAGACGGACAAGTCCCCAAGTTCATGGACGAAGAGGAACGACGAAAGGAACCGAAGAAGCCCCCAGGATCCAGACTTCCAACCCCTAGGAACCGGACATCCGGCCCCAAGCCCCGAACATCCGGCCCCTGGAGCTTTCAACCTCAGTCGACGCCTACCAGCCGAGGCTACAGGGGCGAACTCGCCTAGCCTCGACATCCGCCAGGCCAACATCCGCCCGTTGCTCGAATCCGCCCTCGCTATCCAGAGAGGAACTGACACATCCCCAACAGCCCGAACATCTGGCCACGACCCCGGACATCCGGCCCCTCGCGAAGTCCTAGAAATCCAGCCCGACGCCTGGACATCTGGACCAGCCCTATCCAAAGAGCATCAGGACGACACCTGGCCAACCCAGACATCCGGCCCGACAGCCATGACATCGGGCGTCTCGTGAGCGCGTGGACATCCGGTCTGATGCTCAGACGTCCGGCCTCCCCTGTCTGCGTACATTGTAAGGGCTGAGGCCCATGTACCCCTTCGCCCACCTAGACTATATATACTCCTCCTCCGCCCTCTTTCTAGGCATAGCAAAGGATTATCTCATTTGAGATAGAGCTTGGGTCATCCATCCGGATCTACTCCATCGATAGAGACCGCTCCCTCCTTGAAGAAGATCCACCTTGGATTAAAGACCCCATCATGGGAAGACACCTCAAGACCTCCTCACGGAGATGAGCTAGTTACCTCTTGTATCATCCTTTGTTGGATTTGGATCGTGTATCTCTTTTTGTTTTGAGGATCTAGCACATGTGTGACCGAATCTTGTTGGTTTGAGTGATTCTCTTGTGTGTTCTCTCGTGTTTCCCCTCGTGATTTCCCTCGTGTTCTTGGTAGTATTCCCTCCAACCGTGAAAGATCGGCCCTAGGGTTTCCACCCTACATCATATTGGTATCATGTGCCTTGGTTGATCATGAATTTGGAGCCCCTAGCATTGTTTTCTAGCCTTGTTTCGTTGATTTTGTCCCAAATTCGAAATCCCCACAAAATAGCCCTCCCAAATATTTTTGTGATTTGTTGGTGTGATGAAGTTTTGTTGGATTTGATATGCGGATTTTGTGTGTAGCAGGTAGATCCAGCTTCTCCCCATCTTTTCCCCAATTTTTCCCCACAAAATCTCTTTAATTTTGCTACGAAATCGACCTTTTCCCCACAAATTCATCGAGTTCGTCCACGGATCCAGAGCCTGGACATCCGGCCCATGACCCTGGACATCCGGCCTCCAAGCCCGGACATGTGGCCCCTGGAAGCATCACTCCCATCCACCGCTTGGTTTCCTGCCTAACTCTCACCAAATTTTGTTCCGGTGCCCACTTAAACTTCCGCATACCACCATCGCTTTCCGCCACTACCATTGCTTACCCGTTTTGCACTCCGACAAATTTTGACACATTGGGTCTTTGATATTTGATTTACGGTTTCCGTTTCCTAATGTGTTTCGGCTACTTAGGGATGGTTCTACTTTGCAATCACTGCCACTCATCTTCATCATCGACATCGACCGCTCAACAATTTTGACACCTCGACCGTAAGCAAGAACGGTAACCTCTATATCATCTTGATATCATGGTATCCTCTCATTGCACATTCTTGCCATTAAATTGATAACCACCTTAGACCATTTTGTGTAGCTTACCCATCGAGACTAGCCATTTGAGTATTGCCGGCAACATCACTTGTGCACATTAGTGATCATAGCCCATTACATACATACCATATCATCTTGGTACATATCTTGATATCATCTCTTGTGTCACAAAGTTGTCATAGCATATACACAATCGCTAGCTTGGTTCGTGAAGTTCTGCATGAGTGGCCATAAAAAGAGATCAAAAGAGAAAGAGCCAAACAAGCTTTTAAGCAAACAAGAAAGATAAGCAAAGAGCTTTTAAGCAAGAACTATAGCATCATACAACATTAAGATTTTCATACTCGATCATCTTGGATCATATCATAGGAATACCATACATATAGCTTACTTGGGATAGAAGTCGTTGCATTTTTGCTTAGTAGATTGTGCACAAGTCTCGCATCCGCGTATTGTGCAATCATGCTAGCGTCTCTCTAGCGTTGTGCAACAAGAGCATTTTCATGGTTTCCACATTTTGGCTCATTTTTGGTTGCATGACCACATTTATCTATTTGCGTGTGTGTTTCTGTGTACCACTACTTGCTATTGGTATACTTTTTGCATTTGCAAATTTGCGAATCTTTTTCAACATTAGTGAGGCTCACTAACAATTGCATCAAATTTTGTGCCACCATCCTAACCGACCTCCACCATAAGCTTTTACTTGTGTAGGTGTGAGAATCGACAAGAATTTGTACCAATTGTGCTATTTCCTTGTTCCACATTTGATTGATCATTGATCCATCTTCAACATCGGTCAAGGTACATTTGGTATAAGTTATTCTCTTTCTACCGCTCACATATTTTCTTGGATTGATGGATAGGCCAAGTTCTTCTACCAACCCACTCTTCATCGAGCAAGAAGACGACATGTCATCCTACGTCACCAAAAGCCACCTCTTTGGTGCACAACGAGCTTTACATCAAGAACAAAAGGCAATGAGCTACCGCATCGACAATTTCGCCACTGACTTGCGACCCTCCGAGCAAAGAACGAGAGACTACTTCGACAACATGCATGACACACACAAGCAAGAGAACAATGCAAGAATGGATGAGATTCATGCCTTGTTGGTAAACCACTCTTCTACCACTTCGTACTACTCAAGACGGAGCCGCTCGAGTCGACACACCAAGGACACCATCTCCGGCTCAAGTACACCACATCGAACACTCTGCGCCGAGCCGCACACCAAGACAATCAAGCTAACCGCAATCCTCTTCACATAACCAATTCTCAAGAGCAACTTCTAGTGCAAGAACACCGACACCGTCAAAATCAAGATACCTTTGTGCAAGCACAAGAAAGGCAACGCCAACACCAATAAGAAGAGGAAGAGAGAGAGAGAGCGTCAACACCAAGACACACAAGATGCCGAGGCACAACGTCAAGAACAACAATGACGTGAAGCTCAAGCACTTGAGGCACAACGTGCCCTCCGAGAATCAAGTCGAGCCGTAGCCACGCACAACCGGCATACTCGTGAGCAACAAGAAGCGCTTTGCGAAGAAGTGCAAGAGAGGAACTATTAAGCAAGAGTACATCGACAAGTCCCACAAGCTGAACAAGAACCTCAAGTTCGTCAAGAGCGACATGAAGTTAACAATCCTCCACACCAAGAGCAACATGAGGTTGATAACCCTCCACATCAAGGGCGTCATCATCACCCTCAACCCCAACACAATGAAGAGCAACGCTATGGCAAGCTCAAGTTCACTATGCCCAAGTTCACCAGAAGTAACAATCCCAAAGAATACCTATCATGGGCATTGAAGGTCGACAAGACCTTTCACTTGCACAACTATGAGGAAGAGAAGAAGATCGCCATGGCATCCCTTGAGTTCCAAGACTATGTACTCATATGGTGGGAACAAGTCCTTGAATGCTGGGAAGCAAGAGGTGAACCACCAATCACCACATGGGATCAAATGAAGGACGTCATGCAAGCATGCTTTGTCCCAACATAGTACAACCGCGACCTCTTCAAGAAACTCCAACACCTCAAGCAAGGAACAAAAAGCGTGGAAGAATGTCGGATATCGGGTTCCGGCAAAACCCTTAAGGTTTGAACTCTGGGGTGCGCACAAAGATCTTCTCCCTACCAGAACACGCCCAGAACCTCGCCGCGATTCTAAGCTAGCATGACGAACAACACAAGAGACACGAGGTTTGTACTGGTTCGGGCCACCGTTGTGATGTAATACCCTAATCCAGTGTGTGGTGTGGTGGATTGCCTCTTCGGCTGATAATGAACAGTACAGAGGAAGAACAGCCTCGCGAGAGGTGTTCTTTTGGTGATGTGTGGGTGAGCTAGGTCTCGGTCTGATTCCAGATGAGATCCCATCCCCTTCTACTGTGGTGCATGGCCCTATTTATAGAGGCCCTGGTTCTGTTCCCAAATATTGAGCGGGAAGGGAGCCAACAACGGCCATTCTAAAAGGGGACAGCTAGTACAAGCTATCCTGACTAAAGGTGGTCTTCGACTGCCAAAGGCACTAGTGATGACACCGTCTTAGTCTCCATGGTGACCTCCGTCCTGCCGTGTTGCTGGTCTTTGTCTCATTGCACTGATATGGAAACCTTTGATTGATGCCTTGGTACTCCGCGCCTGCACTTGCCCCCTTTGCACAAAAGGGGAATGAGGACACTACGCAGGCTGGCGCCCGCCTGGTCTTGGTCGTCATGGCTTGCGTCATGAGCACCTCGCGAGGTACCCCTTGCCTTGATCTCTCCTCCTCCTCGCGAGCCTGCCTGGTGAGGCCGCCCCTGAGGAGGCCTTGTGTCCTCCGCCCCATGAGGCTTGGCTCCTCGCGAGGGTCTTGAGTGTTTGTTGATGAAGATGGGCTGTACTGGGCCACTGATGAGCCACGTTGCAGGCCACAAGCAGGCAAGTCTGCGGATCCCCATTCGCAGAACACCGACATTAGCCCCCGGGCCCAAGGCGCGCTCGGACTTGGCTTAGCAGCGAAGCCAAAGTGCAAGTGTGGAGCGCCGCGGGCCCCAACAGCCTTCGGCCTTGGTCGACGCATGGCGATTGATTGGACGTGGGCGTCTCCACTTCCCCATGCTCCCCCAATATCCGCCTGGCTAGGCGGCCACGAAGCTTTACACAGTTATTTCCTCTTTGTTGCCTGCGGGCTTCCTGTTCCCCTCTCTTTCTCGAGCCTCTGTTTCCGCTTCCAATCTGACTTGAGCTCTGCCCCTTCTATCGCCATGGCACCAACTAGCAAGGAGAAGGGGAAGAAGCCTTTGTCTTCATCCAGTTCGCCTCCGGCAATCGAGCCCGCGGTCGGCCGGTCGCTTGTGCTCAATCTGGAGACCTTGGGAAAGGTCTGCCCCGCGCTCGCCTCCAGCTTCAACGAGTGTGGAAAGACGATGGCTTGGCCTGCTTCCCATGCCTCCGTCGACAGGACCGTCACCGAGGCCTGGTTCCCCCTTTCTCCGCCTTCTTCAGTGCGGTGCTTTCCCACTATTAGATCCATATGATGCATCTTGATCCTCAATCTGTTACCCTTATTGTTGTCTTCTCCTTTGTTTGCGAAGCCATGGTGGGCATTGCTCCTTCCATTGCCCTCTTGCGCCACTTCTTCTCCTTGTGGCTGACCGACCCCTTGTAGTTCTCGGGGTGCCTGTGCTTCCAGGCCGTGGCAGAGACGGCCGCCTCGGGGATTGATTTTGGTCTCCCGCCTTCCACGAGTGGGTTCCGGATGCGGTGGATGTACGTGGATGTCGGAGTGCTCAGCCCTCTGCTCTCGCCTCCGATTTGCCTGCTGTCCCCAACCCCAACTAGGGCCATGTGAGACTCGTGAGCCCCCGGCTCTCCTTCGTATCGGACCGCTTGATGAGGTTGAGAGAGCTCGACGTGACTGCGCCCCGGGTGGTGAAGGAGTTCCTCCAGTGTCGCGTTGCTCCTCTTCAGCGCCACTCCCGACCGATGTGGGCCCTGATCGGGTACCAGGACCGCATGATGCTCCAGGAGACGGAGCTGGCGCCCGAAACACTGAAGAAGGTGCTTGAGGTCTTGACTGGCGACCCTTCGCCCGGCGATATTCGGCACGGGGGTAGCCTCCTGTATCTCTGCTCAGGCAGGGCTGACTTCGCGAGATAGATGCCTCTCTTCGACGAATGGGGGTTGCACCCGGCTAGCCTTGCAAGGTCTCGCGAGAATCCTATCGCCGTGGCCCCGTTCCTTGCCGCCAGCACCAATCTTGCCCCAGGAGCGGGTGCAGGGAGGCAAGCATCGCTTGAGGCTGGAGGCTTGGGTATCGTGGTACTGACGCCGCATGGGGCTCCCGAAGCGTCATCCTTCGGAGCTTGTGAAGCCCGCCATGAGGTTGTCATTGATGGGGGGACGCAACCCGCGGCTCCCGAGGTAGGAGCCCCCGAGGCCTGATCGCTCCTCCCAGCTTGGCGCCCCTGAGGTTGGCTGCCTGGCGCTTCTTCTCCCGCACCACACACTGGTCCTCATGTCGAGCACCTGGGTCGGTTCCGCGTGGACTTCGCCGCCCTCCGTAAGAGGAAGGAGTCTTCGTGTTGCAGTGGGCGCCCCTTCCGACCGTCGAAGCACAGGAAGTACTTCGCCATAGATGAGTAAGTAGCTCATTTTTGCAATTCCTCAATGGCTGCTCCATTTTCTGACTATGGCCTTTCAGGATCCCTCCTGCCAAGCCTGTGGAATCTCCCAAGAAGCAACTTCCTGCGGCCTCGCCTTCACCGCTCGCCTTGAGCGTCCCGAGCTTGTGTGCTGCTCCTGACGCGGGCTCAGTCGGAGAAGTAGCCGGCCTGCGGGGTGTCTTGAGCCTGTGCCCTTGCCGCCTTTCCTTTGCGACCTTGCCTGGGGCGCGACCAGCCCGCCCAGGGCTCCTCCTCTGATCGTGGACGGTGAATGGTTGGCGTTGGTCCTTGGCTCTTCCTCTGGGGATGGACTTGCGCTCGTCTGGGTTCCTTGCGGAGCCCGTCCGTCAATCGTGGGGGTGCCAGCCCCCAGCCCCCTGCCGAGAGGGGGCGAATTGCTTCTAAGCCTGCTGCCAGCACCGGCGACGGAGGATGACATCGACGACATGCTCAGGCGAGCACGGGAGCGGAGCGTCGTTCGCCGAGAGTTCCTCCAGAAAGCGATGGACGCGATGGGCCAACTTGGTGGAGAGCTTGCGGATGTGGATGTGTGTCTTGAAGCTGAGGGCATGCGACTGATTGAGGAGCGACGTAAGCTGAAGGTTGAGGTCAACCTTGCGCTCTATCAGCACGAGCTTCACAACGTGAAGGCCGAGGCATCCCTTGCAGCCTTGCAAAAGGCCTGCTCCCATGCTCTGGAGGAGGCTCGGGAAGCTGATCATCGTCGCGAGGTTGCGGAGAAGCGCGCGTGGGAGCTCCAAGCCTGGAGCGCTTCCCTGGAGCATCAAGTGGAGCTTTGCCAGGCCGTCCTTGCGTCACTGAAGGGGACACCTTCAAAGAGGAGGAGCTCCGGAGGCGCGAGGAAGCGATGACGCTGGAGGCCACCGAGCGCAACCTTGACCTTGAGCGGTTGGAGACGAGGGAGCGCCAGGTTACCCAGGCGGAGGATGATGTTGGCGCGCACGAGGCTCGGATCCAAGAAGAGGTCGACCGCTGTGTGGCGGAAGTTCGCGCAAATCTTGAGCGCAGGTATAACCAGAGGCTAGAGCTGATTGAAGCCGAGGCTGCGGGCAGGACTGCCGCCCTTAGATCCAGGCTGACTGAAACGGAGCAATGCGCGGAGGCCGCCACAGTTGCCCTGGTCTCGGCCCAGACTGAGTTGGCCTCCACCTGTGCCGAGCTTCTTCTTCTTCAACAGCTGTCGACGACGCCGAGTCTGTTGCGCGGCAGAACAAAGAGAAATTCTTCAACGAAAGACGCTGGAGCACATGCACGGCCCCATGCTCCAAGAGCTCAAGAACAGGGCCAACACGGCCCTAGGCAATATATGCAATGCGAACACTCCGCATCCTCACGTGACCAACTATGCCAGCCATATCCAATTCTTCACTGATGTGGTGACGCACCTGGAGAACCGCTCTGAGAGGGCTCGCCAGCTTGTCGAGGAGTGGACCGCAGCCTGCTCGGGCGTGCATTCTCCCGCGTCTCCAGCCATCTTCAAAGCGCAGATCCCCACTTCGACTTCGACGCTGCCATCGCCCCAGTGCCCGAGGCCATCCGGGGCGACCTAGCGCGGTGGGTGGAGGACAACGTGGACGCGCTTGTTAGGGCCTTTGGTTCTGACAACGACGGGGTGATAGTTGCCAAGGATGAAGGCCACGTGGTGAATGGCGGTGAAGATGGCGCCAACGATGGTGATGGTGGTGCCAGTGACAGCGACAGCGGCGCCAGTGATGCCTCTGAAGGCGACCAACAGGGTGCGGTGAGCGATATGTCTGACTGATCTTGTGTCCCCCTGCTGTTTATCCTGCACACAAAAAGCTCGAGTGCGGCCCTGAAGGTTGTAAGAGCATTTTGGGAGGGGAAGCCCCTCATGTAAAAAGATTGTTGTCCACATGCTTTTAGGAGTGACGCTGAATGTGCGCCTGCATGATATTACGGGCCCAGTGATGAGTTAGTTGCTGTGCTTTACCTTTATCCCGGACAAGCCTTGAGTAGGCTCGCGAGGACGTGATCCTCCGAGGAACCTGCTGACCATGTGGTGAGAGCCTCGTGAGAGAGAGTGCCGGCCGTGGGATGGCGTGCGCGCGTGCGCTTAGCCCAGCCCCACCCGCGAGAGGCTCGCAAGGGGGAGGTAGCTAGTGCGAACTCTGAACTAGGGCAGAAACCAGAACACGAGAGAACACATGAACGAGACAAGACACCCCCCCCCCCCGCGCATACGCAAACGCAAATTTAATTCAACCTAAATCCGAAGCAAGGAAGCTCGACCACAGAAAGGGAGGCAAAAAGCAAAAGGCCGCGTCCGGCACCTAGTCTAGTCTTCAACGTCTTCTCACCAGCGCGGAGCTAAGTGCTGCCACTGGGCGTGGGAGGGAGCCCCCGAGGCCCGAGGGTGGCTCTCCAGAGACTCCGGGGCGTGTACAGACCCAACTCATTATTAAATGAGAGTGTGACGGACGGCGAGCTTCACAGGCATAGGGCCTTCTTCACAGGTACCGGCCTTGCTTCATATCACCAGACGAGGGCCCCACCTTGTGCCACCCGCGACCACCATCTACTGCGGCCGGAGACTAAGAACGACGCCAATGGGGCAAAGAGGACGCCAACGGTTCCCCTGGTGACCATGGGTCCTCTGCCGGGGGCAGGCTTTCAGCACCTCCCCAGAAGAGGGCCTACCTCCAGGAAACACCCTGCTCCGTGCACTGTGGGGAGGGGCCTAGCTCCCGGCCCGTCTCCTGCAGCCCCCAGTTATCGGCGTTCTGGGAACGGGGGTCCCCAGACTTGCCTGCCTGCGGCCTGCGACGTGGCTCAAGTGGTGGCCCAGTATGGCCCATCTACATCAGCTCAAGCTCAAGACCCTTGCGAGGGGCCAAGCCTTGCGGGGCGGACGATGCAAGGCTTCCTCAGGAGCGGCCTCACCAGGCAGGCTCCCAAGGAGGTTGAGAGATCAAGGCAAGGGTACCTCGCGAGGTGCTCGTGACGCAAGCCATGACGATCGAGACTAGGCGAGCGCCTGCCTGCGCAGGGTCCTTCTTTCCTCTTTGGTGCAAAGGGGCAAGCATAGGCGTGGAGTACCGAGGCATCAGGCAAAGGTAACCATTTTGGTGCAACGACACCAAGACCAGCAGAGCGGCAGGACGGAGGTCACCGTGGAGCCCAAGACAGCGTCATCGCCAGTGCCCTTGGCAGCCGAAGACCAACTTTAGTCAGGATAACTTGTACTAGATGTTCCCCTTCAAAATGGCCGATGTTGGCGCCCTTCCCACTCAATATTTGGGAAGAGGACCAGGGCCACTATAAATAGTGATAGCCATCACAGTAGAGGGCATCGAGTTCTCATCAGACCCAGAGGCGATTGAACTCACCCAAGTAGTTCACCGCACCAGCCCAAGAACACCTCTCGTGTGGCTGTTCTTCCCCCTGTACTATTCATCATCAGCCCCTGAGGCAATCCACCTAACCACACACTGGAGTAGGGTATTACACCACAATGATGGCCCGAACCAGTATAAATCTTGCGTTGCTTGTGTTGTTCATCGTTTAGCTTAGATTATCAGCGAGGCGCTCGGACGTGGATCGGTAGGGGAGAGATCTCCGCGTGCACCCCAGAGTTTGAACCTTAAGGGTTTTGCTAGAACCCGATATCCGACATTTGGCGCGCCAGGTAGGGGTGCGCCGGAATCTTTCTTCCGCCGTCCTGCGTTCCACCACTTCGTCATCTCCATGTCCGGCAACCCGACGGCCAACGCCGACCGCTGGGCGGCGTGGCCCCCCCACGCCGCGCCGCCTGCCCAAGGTGACCTCAACCCCACGCCTCAGGCAGCCCGCGCTCCACAGAACGCTGCAGGGCGCAGGCGATGTGGCCAAGAACTGCCTGCCCTCACCCCGTGGCAGGTGCGATCAACAGCAAGGGCCTCAAACCACGCCGCGGCCACAGCACCGCACACCCGACGGGAGCAGGCGAACATGAAGGCCGCGCTCACGGTGGCTCAAGAACGACTGCCGTGCAGACTGCAAGAAAGCGGCCGCGATGTGCTGCTTGAGCGCGTCGCTGAGCTCCTGGACGCCGCTGCTTCACGGGCACCACCGTTCTGCGTCCAGCTTCCACCCCAGGCCCCGGGCGAATCACACGGCGGGCCTACCCGTGCCCACGCGCCCCCGGGTGTACCTCAAGGCTTCATCAACGCCAGCCTGGCCATCAGCGCCAGGCGACAAGCTGCACCAGCACCACCCCTGGTAAGTGAGGGCATGCGCATCGCTGCCTACGAACCGGGCAGGCCGCCGCCCTACCGCCCCCAAGATGGTGCTTCAAGCCGAACTGCATGGCGCGTGGGGCACTACGACGAGGACTTTGGGGCGGCGACCCCGGAGGCTTATGTACCCCACATGGTGGATAGGGAGTACGCACTGGGAGAAGACCACGGCTCGTTCCTCGGGCCAGGCTGGGAGGAAGAGATGCCAGAAGCTGAGCCCTTTCAGGAACCTTAAGGAAGCCTCAGCAACCGCGCTGGCGGCAGCAGTTATCGGGTACCGCTAATTCCTCAGGAGCAAGCTTATGCTAACCATGAGTCGCAGGAAGTCTAGGTCGCTACAGCGGATGGCTGCCCCAGTGCTGCAGCCTCCCTCCCCTCAGGAGGACGGCAGTGGGGGCTGCAGGAGAGGGGCCGGGAGCCAGGCTCCTCCCCACGACGCTCGGAGCAAGGTGTTCCTCGGAGGTAGGCCCTCTGCCGGGGAGGTTCCGCAAGGCCTGCCCCCGGCAGAGGACCCGTGGTCGTCGGGGGAACCACTGGCGTCCCCTTTTCCCTGTTGGCGTCGTCCTGGTTTTCGGTCACCGTCAATGGTCGTCAAGGGTGGCGCAAGGCAGGGCCCTCATCTGGCAATATGAAGCAAGGCCGGTTCCTGTGAAGAGGGCCTAGTGCCTGTGAAGCTCGGCAGCCGTGACACTCTCACATAATAATGAGTTGGGGTTGTACACGCCCCAGAGTCTCCGGAGAGCCGCCCTCGGGCCTCGGGGGCTCCCTCCCACACGTAGTGGCAGCACTTAGCTCCGCGCTGGTGAGAAGACGTCGAAGACTAGACTAGGTGCCGGGCACGGCCTTTTGCTTTTGCTTCCTTTTGTGTGGTCAAGCTTTCTCGTTTCGGATCAAAGTTGATGTTGAATTTGTGTTTGCGTATGCGGGGAGGGGTGTCTTGTCTTGTTCGCATGCTTTCTCGTGTTCCATTTTCTGCTCAAGTTGGAATTCGCACTGGCTGCCTCCCTCTCGCGAGCCCCTCGCGAGCAAGGCCGGGCCCTGCACGCACGCTTGCCGTCCCACGGCTGGCGCTCCCTCTCGCCAGGCTCTCGCCACATGGTCAACGGGCCTCCCGAGGGACCCTCGGAGAGTCGTCGCAAGCCTACTCGAAGCTCGCCAAGATAAAGGTAAAATCACGGCAGCCAACTCATCGTGGAAACCATGACATCATGTGGGCGCCGATTCAGTGCGGCCCTTAATAACGCATGGACAACAATCCTTTTTACATGAGGGGCTTGCCCTCCCAAAATGCTCTTACAACTATCAGGGCCACGCCCGAGCTTTTTCTGCGCAGGATAAACAGCAGGGGGGCGAAGGATCAATCGGACATGTCGCTCACTGCATCCTCTTGGTCACCTCCAGAGGCGTCGCTGGCACCACTGTCGCTGCCGCTGGCCTCACCATCGCCGTCGTTGGCACCATCTTCACCACCGCTCACCATGTCACCTTCATCAGCAGCGACGACCGCCCCGTCATCGTCAGAGGTGAAGGCTCGAACAAGTGCATCCACATTGTCCTCCACCCATCGCGCTAGGTCACCTTGGATGGCCTCATGCACCGGGGCGATGGCGGCGTCGAAGTCGAAGAGGGGGCCGATGTTCTGAAGATGGCTGAAGACATGGGAGAATGCTCGTGCGAGCAGGCCACGGCTTCGTTCCTCGACAAGCTGGCGAGCCCTCTCAGAACGATTCTCTAGATGCATCACCACGTCAGTGAAGAACTGGAGATTGCCGGCGTAGTTGGTCACGTGAGGCTCCTCAGCGGCTGCTTTGCAGATGTTACCCAAGGCCACGTTGTCCCGTTCCCTGAGTGTTCGGAGCATGGGTCCATGCATGTGCTCCAGCATCTGCCGCTGGCGAATCTCATCCTCGTTCCGCTGCGCAACGGCCTCGGCATCATCGACCCGCCATTGGAGAAGAAGCAGCTCGGCGCGGGAGGAGGCCAGCTCAGCCTGCGCCGTGCCTAAGGCGGCTGCGGTGGCCTCAGCATGTTGCGTTGCTCATGTTAGCTTGGTCCCGAGAGCAGCAGTCCTACCCGCGGCTTCGGCCTTGATCAGCTCCAGCCTCTCTTCATACTCGCGCTCAAGACCCGAGCGGGCTTCCGCCACGCGGCGGTCGATCTCTTCTTGGACCCGGACCTCCAGCGCGCTGACATTGTCCTCTGCCTGGGTAACCTGGCGCTCCCTCGTCTCCAACCGTTCAAGATTGAGATTGCGCTCGGCAGCCTCCAGCGTCAGCACTTCCTCGCGCCTCTGGAGCTCCTCTCTTCAACGGGCGCCCCTTTTAGCGACACAAGGGCAGCTCGGCGCAGCTCCACTTGCTGCTCCTGGGAATTGCACCAGTCTTGGAGCTCCCACACGCGCTCCTCCGCAGCTTCGCGTTGCCGGTCTGCCTCCGGAGCCTCCTCGATGGCTCGGGAGCAGGCCTCCCGCGAGGCCACCAGAGATGCTTCGGCCTTGGCGTTGTCGAGATCAGCTTGCATCGTTCCTCGATCAGCCGCAGGCCTTCAGCTTCAAGACATGCGTCCTCGCCCGCAAGCTCTGCACCAAGCTAGCTCACCGCGTCTATCACCTTCTGAAGAAACTCTCGGCGGATGGTGCTGCGCTCCCATGCACGCCTGAGCACGTAGTAAACATCGTCGTCCGCCGTCGGTGCCGGTGAGGACCCTGAAGTGGCTCCCCCTGTCGGCAGGTGGCTGGGGGCTGGCGCCCCCACGATCACTGGACGGGCCCCGCGGGGGACCCAGCCTGGCGCCGATCCATCCCCTAAGGAGGAGCCGAAGATCGACTTCAACCACTCGTCGCCTATCGTCAGTGAAGGAGCCCAGGGCAAGCTGGTTCTGCCCGGGGAGAGCTCGCGAAGGAAGAACGGCGTGCACACGGGCTCAAGGCACGCCACGGGACGGCCAACCTCTCCAGCCGAACTCGCGTCAGGGGTGGCGCACAGGCTCGAGACGATCAGGGTCGGCGGTGAAGATGAAGCCTGAGGAGGCGGCTCCTTGGCCGGCTCCGCAGGCTTGGCAGGAGGGGTCCTAAAGGACCACAATCAGCAAAGGGAACGACAAACGAGGAATTATAAGAAGGAGGGACTTACTCGTCCATGGCGAAGTACTTCATATGCTTCAACGGGTGGCAAGGGCGATCATTGCCACCCGAAGCCTCCTTACTCTTGCGGAGGGCCTCGAAGTCTACGCGGAACCGGCCCAAGCTCTTGACGTGAGGGCCGGCATGCGGCATGGGAGATGAAGCAACAAGGTGACTTGTGCCAAGGGCGCCAAGCTGGGAGGAGCGATCAGGTGATACCTCTTGGTGGCCTGGCGAGGCCTCGAGGGCTTCAGCCTCGGGAGCCATGGGACGTGTCCCCTCATCAGCCACCACCTCGGGATGGGCTCCGTAAGCTCCGGAGGATGACGCCACGGGAGTACCGCGCGACATCGGCACCTCGACATCCGACCCCCCAGCTCTCGGGGATGCTTGCCTCCCTGCACCAACTCCTGAGGCGGGATCGGCGTGGGCGACGGGGGGAGGAGCCACAGCAACCGGATTCTCACGGGGGCCCACAAGGCCAGCTGGGCACAGCCCCAATTCATCGAAGCCGGGCATCTGCCTCACGAACTCGGCCCTGCCTGAGCAGAGATACAAGAGGGCGCCCCCATGCCAGACACTGCCCGGAGAGGGGTCGCCAGTCAAGACTCTCAGCACCTTCCCTAGCATTTCAGGCGCGAGGTCCCCTTCCTGAAGCCTCATGCGGTCTTGATGCCCGGTAAAATTCCACATCGGACAGGAGTGGCACTGGAGAGGAGCAATGCGGCGCTGGAGGAACTCCTTCACCACCTGGGGCGCCATCACGCCAAGCGCCCTCAACCTCTCAAAGCAGCGCCAGATAAAAGCAAGTTGGGGGCTTGTGAGCTCCTTGTGACCCCAGCCTGGATTGGGAATAGAGGCAATGTCGGATGCACGAGCAAGGGGCTGGGCACCCAACGTCCACATATAGCCAGTGTTCCCAGAACCCGCTCGGAGAAGATGGGAGACCAAAATTGAAACCCGAGGCGGCCGTCTCTGGCACGGCCAAGAAGCTCACGCATCCCGAGCATTGGGATGGGTCAGTCAAGCGGAGAGAGAAGAAGTGGCGCAGAAGAGCAAGGGAAGGGGGGAGAACTCAATATGGATTGGAGGCAGAAGCAGAGGCTCAGGGAAGAAATAGGAATAGGAAGCACTCGGGCAGCATGGAGAGAATAACTGTGTACAGTCACATGGCCGCCTAGTTAGGTGCATAATGAGGGAGCGTGGGGACGCGGAGACGCGCACGTCCAATCAACTGCCACGTGGCGCCCAAGGCCGCAGGCTGATGGTGCCCGTGCCGCTCCGCACTTGCCCCTTCGCTTCTCTTCCAAGCCAAGTCCGAGCGCGCCTTGGGCCCGAGGGCTACTGGTCGGCGTTCTGGGAACGGGGGTCCCCTGACTTGCCTGCCTGCGGCCTGCGGCGTGGCTCAAGTGGTGGCCTAGTACGGCCCATCTTCATCAGCTCAAGCTCAAGACCCTCGCGAGGGGCCAAGCCCCGCTGGCCGGACGATGCAAGGCTTCCTCAGGAGCGGCCTCACCAGGCAGGCTCGCAAGGAGGCAGAGAGATCAAGGCAAGGGTACCTCGCGAGGTGCTCGTGACGCAAGCCATGATGATCGAGACCAGGCGGGCGCCGGCCTGCGCAGGGTCCTTGTTTCGTCTTTAGTGCAAAGGAGGCAAGCACAGGCGTGGAGTACCGAGGCATCAGGAAACAGTTACCATTTCGGTGCAACGAGACCAAGACCAGCAGAGCGGCAGGATGGAGGTCACCGTGGAGCCCAATACAGCGTCATCGCTAGTGCCCTTGGCAGCCGAAGACCAACTTCAGTCAGGATCACTTGTACTAGATGTTCCCCTTCAAAATAGTCGATGTTGGCGCCCTTCCTGCTCAATATTTGGGAAGAGGACCAGGGCCACTATAAATAGGGATAGCCATCACAATAGAGGGCATCGAGTTCTCATCAGACCCAGAGGCGATCGAACTCACCCAAGTAGCTCACCGCAACGGCCCAAGAACACCTCTCGCGAGGTTGTTCTTCCCCCTGTACTATTCATCATCAGCCCCTGAGGCAATCCACCACACCACACACTGGAGTAGGGTATTACACAACATTGGTGGCCCGAACCAGTATAAATCTTGCATCCCTTGTGTTGTTCATCGTTTAGCTTAGATTATCAGCGAGGTGCTCGGACGTGGATCGGTAGGGGAGAGATCTCCGTGCGCACCCCAGAGTTCGAACCTTAAGGGGTTTGCCAAAACCCGATATCCGACACCACTGCGCTCCTCCAGGCGGAAGGGAGGCTGCTGAGCTTGGGCAGCCTTCCGCTGCAGTGACCTGAACTTCCTGCGACCCATGGTTAGTATAAGCTTGCTCCTGAGGAATTAGATGTACCGGATAGCTGCTGCTGCCAGCGTGGTTGGTGAGGCTTCCTTTGGGCTCCTGAAAAGGCTCGGCTTATGCCGTCTCTTCCTCCCAGCCTGACCCGAGAAACGAGCCGGTGTCGTCTTCCAGCGCGTATTCCCGATCCACCATGTGGGGCACGTAAGCCTCCGAGGTCGCCGCCCCGAAGACTTGGCCGTAGTGCCCCACGCTCCATGTGGCCCGGCCTAGCGCGCCGTCTTGGGGATGGTAGGGAGGCGACCCGCCCGGGCCGTAGGCGGCGATGCGCATGCCCTCGCTCATCGGGGGTGGTGCTGGTGTAGCCTGACACCCGGCGCTGATGGTTGAGCTGATGTCGATGAAGCCTTGGGGCACGCCCGATTGCGCACGAGCGCTGATGGGCCCGCCGCGTGTCCCGACTAGGGCCTGGGGTGGAAGCTGGGCAGAGAAGGGAGGCGCCCCAGAAGCGGCGGCATCCAGGAGTTCAGCAACGCGCTCCAGCAGCACGTCTCGGCCGCTCTCCTGCAACCTGCACCGCGGTAGCTCCCGAGCCACCGTGAGCGCGGCCCTCACGTTCGCTTGTTCCGCCGGGTGTGCGGCGCCATGGCTGCGGTGTGGTTTGAGGCCCTTGCGGCTGATCGCACCTGCCGCAGAGCGAGTGCAGGCAGTGCTTGACCGCTTCGCCCGCGCCCCGCAGCGTTCTGCGGAGTGTGGCCTGCCTGAGGCGCGGGGTTGAGGTCACCTTTGGCAGGCAGCGCGGCATGGGCTGGCCATGCCACCCAGCAGTCGGCATTGGTCGTCGGGTCGCCGGACAGGGATGTGATGAAGCAGTGGAATGCAGATCAGCGGAAAGAAGATTTCGGCGCACCCCTACCTTGTGCGCCAAATGTCAGATATCCGGTTCCAGCAAAACCCATAAGGTTCGAACACTGGGGTGCACACGAAGATCTTCTCCCTACTGGAACATGCCCAGAACCTCACCGCGATTCTAAGCTAGCACGATGAACAACACAAGAGACATGAGGTTTATACTGGTTCGGGCCACCATTGTGGTGTAATACCCTAAGCCAGTGTGTGGTGTGGTGGATTGCCTCTTGGGCTGATGATGAACAGTACAGAGGAAGAACAGCCTCGCGAGAGGTGTTCTTGTGGTGATGTGTGGGTGAGCTAGGTCTCGGTCTGATTCCAGATGAGATCACATCCCCTTCTACTGTGGTGGATGGCCCTATTTATAGCGGCCCTGGTCCTCTTCCCAAATATTGAGTGAGAAGGGAGCCAACAATGGCCATTTTGAAAGGGGACAGCTAGTACAAGCTATCCTGACTAAAGGTGGTCTTTGACTGCCAAAGGCACTGGTGATGACACCGTCTTGGGCTCCACGGTGACCTCCGTCCTGCCGTCCTGCTGGTCTTTGTCTCGTTGCACTGATATGGAAACCTTTGCTTGACGCCTTGGTACTCCACGCCTGCGCTTGCGCCCTTTGCACCAAAGGGGAAATGAGGACACTATGCAGGCTGGCGCCCACCTGGTCTTCGTTGTCATGGCTTGCATCATGAGCACCTCGCGAGGTACCTCTTGCCTTGATCTCTCCGCCTCCTCGCGACCCTGCCTGGTGAGGCCGCCCCTGAGGAGGCCTTGTGTCGTCCTCCCTGCGAGGCTTGGCCCCTCGTGAGGGTCTTGAGCGTTTGTTGATGAAGATGGGCCATACTGGGCCACTGCTGAGCCACGCTGCAGGCCGCAGGCAGGCAAGTCTGGGGACCCCCGTTCCCAGAACGCAGACAAAGAATACTACAAGGAAATGGAGATTGCCATGATAAGAGCCAATGTCATGGAAGAGGATTAACAAACTATGGCCCTTTCTTGAATGGACTCAACCATCCTATCAAGAAAAACGCCGCCTTCCAACCTTACTCCAACCTCATCGAACAAGTTCATCAAGCTACAAAAGCGGAACATCGAGTGCAATGTGACTTCAAGTACGGCAAGTACTCTTCCAAGAGCTATGGCTTCTCCAACAACCAAGCTTCAACTACTACAATGCCTCCTACCTCAATCAAGCCTTCTACACGCAACAGCGACAAGTCGAGTTACAAGAAAACTTTGTCAACGTCAAGTCATCCTCCTACTACAAGAAACTTCAAGCAAAAAGGTTCATCATCATCTACTCCAAATTATGAGACCATAAAGACAAGTTCAATCAAGTGCTTCACTTGCGGCGTCCGAGATGACAAGTCCTTTGGGTCTACCAACAAGGGCACCATGATCCTCAATGACAGCAGAACATATGACTCCATGAGTGAAGAGGAGATGGAAGCCCTTGAACAAGTGGCCATGCACCAGCGCGTGAACAAAGATGAAGATGGTCAAGTCTTTTATGACGAAGATTCAAGCCCTTCTCTTGTCGTCTCCAAGGTTTTGAATCTTCAATCAACAAGACGAAGACCAAAGATGCCATATCTTCAACACCAAGGCCGGCATCAATGGAAGATCCGTGAAGGTCATCATCGATGGAGGGAGTTGCCATAACTTGGCAAGTGACGAGCTATGTTCCAAGCTTCAATTGGTCAAGATGAAGCACCCACACTCATACAAGGTCCAATGGCTAAGAGACTCCGGCACAATCCAAGTCGAGCATCTGGTGCAAGTTTCCTAAAAGATAGGAGCATATGACGACACTTTGGAGTGTGATGTCGTCCTGATGTCCGTTTGGCACCTCCTTCTTGGACGTCCATGGAAATTTGACCGAGGCGTCAGCCGCAATGGGCGTACCAATCACTATAGCTTCAAGATGAAAGGAAAGGAGTACGTGCTACGACTTATGTCTCCAAGTCAAGTGATCGCCGACAAGCAAGCTACCTATCATGGAGAAAATAGCGAGAGAGCGAACGACCAAAAAGAGAGCGAGCGCCACAAGCCAAAATCGAGTGCCTCCACGATGAGCGAGAACAAGAATCTAGTTCTTTTGGCCACCAAAAGTGAGATGAGAGAAGTGTGTGAGAACCCATCAAGTGTTATGCACTATGTCCTTTTCTGCAAGGATGAGGCACCAAAAACTAACACCTCTCACAATCTACCTTTAGTGTTGTCTTCTCTTTTACAGGAATTCCAAGACGTTTTCCCCGACAAGCTACCTCCGGGACTACCACCTCTACGAGGCATCGAGCACCGCATCGACCTCATACCCGGAGCCCCCCTTCCTAACAACGCACCCTACCGCGTTAACCCCAAGGAAACAAAGGAGATCCAATGGCAAGTACAACAACTCATCGACAATGGCCAGTGCGAGAAAGATTGAGCCCATGTGTCGTACCGGTAATCCTTGTTCCTAAGTAAAATGGCATCTATCGCATGTGTTCCGATTGCCGTCCCATCAATGCTATAACCATTAGATATCGTTACCCCATTCCACGCTTAGAAGATTTACTAGACAAACTGAGCGGAGCCGCAATTTTCTCTAAGATTGATCTTGATAGTGGCTATTACCAAATCCACATACAAGAAGGTGATGAATGGAAAACCACATTTAATACCAAATTTGGCTTATATGAATGGCTTGTTATGCCAATGGGTTTATTCGAAGCACCCGGTACTTTCATGAGAGTCATGCATTTTGTTTTTCGCCCCTACATTGGCTTTGTTGTGGTCTACTTTGACGATATCCTTAACTTTAGCAAATTCCGCAAAGATCATGTCACTCATCTTAGAACCGTGTTGCAAACCCTTAGGAAATAGTGCCTTTATGCTAATATGGACAAATGCCTTTTTGGTGTCGATAAGCTTGTTTTCTTGGGTTTTGTTATGTCTTCTAAGGGTGTGCATGTAGATGAATCTAAGATCAATGCGAGTAAAACTTGGCCACAACCAACCAACTTGCAACAAGTGCGAAGTTTCCTTGGCCTCGCAGGTTTCTATCATAGATTTGTGAAGGATTTTAGCACCATCGATTTACCTTTACATGCTTTGTGTAAGAAGAACATGCCATTTAGGACCAACCCAAGATACCGCGTTCAATGAGCTTAAGAATTTGCTTACGCATGCCCCTTCGCTTGCATTACCCAACTTTGATAAACCATTTGAGATACATTGTGATGCTAGTGGGTACGGTATAGGAGGTGTGTTAATGCAAGAGAAGCGCCCCATAGCTTACTTTAGCGAGAAACTTTCTGGAGCGCAACTCAATTACCCCATCTATGACAAAGAGTTATATGCTTTAGTGACAGTCTTGCATGTTTGGGAGCATTACCTCCACCCTCATGATTTCATTCTTCACACCGATCATGAAACACTTAAGTACCTTAAGGGTCAAACTAAGCTAAACAAGCATCATGCCAAGTGGAGTGAATTCATGGAGTCATTTCCTTATGTCATCAAGTATATAAAAGGTAAGGAAAACGTTGTGGCGGATGCGTTTTCCCGTAGATGCATGCTTGCTACCCAACTTGAATTGAATGTCATTTGTTCTGAGCACATAAAAGACTTGTATGCGCATGATCCTACTTTTGCTATTCCTTATGCCAAGTTTTTGATGCATACATCTTGGGAACACTATTACATCACGGATGATTACCTTATGAGAGCTAACAAACTTTGAATTCTTGAGTCTTCTCTTTGTTTGCTCCTTTTGCAATAGGCTCGTGGAGGTGGACTAATGGGTCACTTGGGACGCGACAAGACATTCGCCACACTCTCTAAGAACTAATTTTGGCCCAAGATGTTCCATGACGTCTCATGCTTCACCAATTGATGCTCGACATTTCGCAAAGCTAAGTTAAATGATCAATCCCATGGTCATTACATGCCCCATCAAATTCCATATCATCCACGGGAAGATATTAGCATGGATTTTGTGCTTGGTTTGCCTAGAACTTGATACAGGCAAAGGTGTCCCATCTTTTGATGAGATGGTGGCTATCGTTTTGGGTGGAGCAGACTTCGACGATCCTACTACGAACTTTCGAGGACGTCGCGCCTTAGCAATCGCTAAACCAACTCCGAGAGGTTACTGACCAAGCCGAAGCACGATCAACCTGACCACGAGGGTCTATTTCCTGCAAGCAAACGAAGAATAAGCAAGAAACTTATATTGCACTCTGGATATTGCGAATATAAGGGGAAAGCTTTGTTGATGAACGTGGGGTTCTATGATGTCTTTGTCTGGTCGGTGAACACAAACAAAGTACGCGAAGTTGCAGCTATGGCAAACTTTAATCTAAACAACATCCAAAGTCGAAACGACACCCTAAGGTCTATATATATGGAGGAAGAGGGGGAATTTCGTGGCCCTTGGGGGAGGGGTCCGAAACCAACCCTATCTCTTGTTTCCCCACACCTACGGACTCTAAAAATAGCCTATACTTATGTATTTCGAAATTACATGGGCCTGGCCCAATAATAAGGTGATGCAGCACCTATAATAGCCTCTGGACGAAATTTGTGAAGTGACATCTTGTATATTTCGTCCAAGACTTCATGCACTCGTTAAGGTGGCTTCAAAGTCCTGAAATCATCACTTGAAACTCCGTTCTTGTTTCCCTTGCGCATGCCGTCATCTCCATGCTTGTTCTTGCTCCAATGTTCATCCTTCTCCAAGCTAGACCCTTCATTTGTAAGCAAAACAAATGTATGCAATTTAGGCAGCATCATATTCTCATGAACATTAGAATCATTATCAAGAAACGAAAGTACCTGGTAATTTAATTGGTGTGCACGAGCTCTAGTAATTGGTCCAGTATGTATAGTAGTAGGGGCTGTGGGTGTAACAATGGTACGGATGTCCTCATCATCCTCCCCTTCTTGAAATGAAGTCGCCCTCGACGGAAGCTCATCATCTTCACCCAAATAAGGCTTCAAATCTGCAATGATAAAAGTGGGACTAACCCCAAAATCTGCACGCAGCTCAAGTTTATATGCATTATCATTTATTTTCTCTAACACCTTAAAAGGACCATCAGCACGTGGCATTAGCTTTGATTTGCGCAAATTAGGAAATCTATCCTTACGCAAATGTAACCAAACAAGATCTCCTAGTGAAAACACAACATGTTTTATACCCTTATCTCCAGCAAGTTTATATTTAGCATTCATATGCTCAATGTTTTCCTTAGTTAACTGATGCATTTTCAAAATCAATTCAGCATGTTGTTTAGCATCAAAATTAACCTTCTCCGAAGCTGGAAGAGGCAACAAACCAATAGGCGCACGAGGTACGAAACCATACACAATTTCAAAAGGGCACATCTTAGTAGTAGAATGCAATGAACGATTGTAAGCAAATTCAATATGAGGCAAGCATTCTTCCCACATTTTCTTATTATTCTTCAAAACAGCCCTAAGCATAGTAGACAATGTTCTATTGACTACTTCAGTTTGTCGATCAGTTTGGGGGTGACAAGTAGTACTAAAAAGCGGTTTAGTCCCCAACTTAGGCCATAAACATCTCCAAAAGTGGGAAATTTAGTATCACGATCTGAAACAATAGTATTAGGCACACCATGCAAGTGAATAATTTCACGAAAGAACAAATTAGCAACATTAACAACATCATCGCTTTTATGACATGGTATAAAGTGTGCCATTTTCGAGAATCTATCCACACAAAAAGTATGTTATCCCTCCCCTTCTTTGTTCGAGGTAAACCTAAAACGAAGTCCATAGATATATCCTCCCAAGGAATACTAGTTACAAGAAAAGGCATATATAAACCATGAGGATTGAGTCATGACTTAGCTTTTTTACATGTAGTCCAGCGAGCAATAAAATGCTCGACATCCCATCTCATCTTTGGCCAAAAGAAATGTGTAGCAAGCACATCCTCCGTCTTCTTCACGCCAAAGTGTCCCATCAAGCCTCCTCCATGCGCCTCTTGGAACAACAAAAGACGAACGGAGCTAGCTAGAACGCATTGCTTGTTAGCACGAAACACAAATCCATCGTTAAGGACGAACTTGTTCCATGTTCTACCTTCTTTACAATTCTTCAATACATCTTTAAATTTAGCATCATGCACATATTGATCTTTCATAGTCTCCAAACCAAATATTTTGAAGTCAAGTTGTGAAAGCATAGTATAGCGACGAGACAATGCATCAGCAATAACATTTTCTTTACCCTTCTTGTGTTTAATGACATAAGGGAAAGTCTCAATGTTCAACCCATTTAGCATGTCTATGATTCAGTTTAGATTAAATTTTAATATGTTTCAAAGATTCATGATCAGAATGTATAACAAATTCTTTGGGCAATAAATAATGTTGCCATGTTTCTAAACTCCGAACAAGAGCATATAATTCTTTATCATAAGTAGAATAATTTAGACTAGGCCCACTTAATTTTTCAGAAAAGTATGCAATATGGTTTGCCATCTTGTAGTAACACACCTCCTAATCCAATTCCACTAGCATCACATTCAATCTCAAAAGTATTATTAAAATGAGAAAGTTGGAGTAAAGGAGCATGAGTCAACTTATCTTTCAATACGGTGAAGACTTCTTCATGTGCGGTACCCCAAACAAAAGGCACATCCTTCTTTGTAAGCTCGTTGAGAGGTGCAGCAATGGTGCTGAAATCTCACACAAAATGCCTAATCCAGCGACGCCAAGAAAACTCCCACTTGTGTGACTGTTTTGGGCTGCGGCCAACTCTCAATATCTTCAATCTTGGCTTTATGAACTTCAATTTCCTGTGGAGTAACAACATAGACAAGTGTAGGATCGGAAGTATGTCTAGAGGGGGGGTGATTAGACTACTTGACAACTTAAAAGTTTAGCCTTTTGATTAGAGTAGGTTTTTAGCAAGTTCACAATGATGACCAAGTCAAGTATCACCCTACACATGCAATTCTAGAGTTATGGCAGCGGAAAGTAAATTGCACATATAGTAAATAAGAGGTGGAGAAGAGCAAACGCAATTTGGAGACACGGAGATTTTTCTCGTGGTTCCGATAGGTGGTGCTATCGTCAATCCACGTTGATGGAGACTTCAACCCACGGAGGGTAACGGCTGCGAGAGTCCACGGAGGGCTCCACCCACGAAGGGTCCACGAAGAAGCAACCTTGTCTATGCCATCATGGCCTCACGCCCACGGAGGACTAGCCTTACTCGGGGTAGATCTTCACGAAGTAGGCGATCTCCTTGCCCTTACAAACTTCTTGTTTCAACTCCACATCTTGACGGAGGCTCCCAAGCGACACCTAACCAATCTAGGAGGCACCACCTCCAAAAGCTAATAGATGGTGTTGGTGATGATGAACTCCTTGCTCTTGTGCTTCAAATGATAATCTCCCCAACACTCAACTCTCCTCACCGATTTGGCTGTGGTGGAAGAAAGGATTGAGTGGAAAGCAACTTGGGAAGGCTAGAAATCAAGTTTCATATGGTGGGAGTGGAGCAACTTGATCTCAACACAAGGGTAGGTAGTTTTCTTCTCGTAAATGTAAGGTAGGAGTGGTAGTTCTTTCGATGGCTCTCTCCACGAATGAAGAGGAGGTGGAGGGTATTTATAGCCTCCACACAAAATCCAACCATTACACACATTTGACCAATCTCGGTCGGACCGAAGTTGACAACTCGGTGAGACCGAAAGTTCAAATCTTAGAACGTTGGGATTTTCGTGGGACCGAAAATACAATCTCGGTTAGTCCGATTCTTCCAAAGTCTAGGGTTTGCCAATCTCGGTGGGACCGACTTTCTCATCTCGGTGACACCGATTTGAGTACGTATGTTACTGAAGCTTGGCAACACCAATTTCGTATGACCGAGTTTGGAATCGGAAAATCCGAAATTTTAGGGTTTGGGTATATGGTGAGGTGGTTCATCTCGGTGTGACTGAGTTTGGAATCGATGGGACCGAGATTACTTATGGGTTTATGTTGGAGTGAAAGATTGCTGATAGTTTGAGAGATAAATCACTAAACACTTTGAGCAACCAGATCATCATCATAACCTCATCCCTTTAATAGTATTGGCTTTCCTATGGACTCAATGTGATCTTGGATCACTAAACCAAAATAGAGTCTTGAGCTTTTGCCAATGTTTTCCTTAGCATTTTGAGGGTCCACATCATCACCATTGCCATACCCATATCAATGAACTTTCTGAAATATTCTCAAGAAATGATTAGTTCAATGATATATATGTTGTTATTAATTACCAAAACCACCCGGGATTAGTTGCACTTTCAATCTCCCCTTTTGGTAATTGATGACAACATATAGATCAAAGCTCGACAAATGATATAATCAATGAATAACATCGTCGCTTTGAGAAGTATGTGATAAGCAAGAGCTCCCCTAAATTTGTGCATTATTTAAGATTTATGCTTGAATGCAAATGCACAATCGATTAGGATCATGGGTCACTCTTCCATGTCACATACATCTTGGTGGAGCGCACAAAATGATAAGAATGAATAACATGCACCCAATCACCAAGACATGAGTAAGTGATCATACAAGATATGAATGGAATATGATAAACATTAAGCACACATTAAGCATAGTATGATCAACCACTCATCAAGATAGAGCAAACGAGTATCAAACACACGAAATGTCTCAAAGAACTCAAAAGTATCTCAAGGAAAACCGCAAACGAAAGAGCAAAACGAGCACTCTCTCTCTCGAAGTCCTATGATCTATACAATTTTCCCTTTGGCAACAAGTTACCAAAAGTTCGAAGGTATAGAGCTAATCGTCACTAGGGACTCTGCTTTGGCGGCTCTGCTCTGCGCCGATGGAGTGGAGATAGCTGCATCTGCAAATCTTCTGCTGAAGTCTGTGGAGCCGGAGGAGGGAAACGGAGCTGGTGCCGAACCGATGGAGCTGTGGGAGGTGCCAAGTAGTAGTCCCGGGTCTGTCACACGAATAGCAGCTGATCTGGGCTTTGTGGGCACTGCAGCAGCTGCTCATAGTCATCCCGACCATATCACCTTCCATCTCCTTCATGAGCTCTGCCTTCTCCTCTTCGCTTCCTCAATGTCCGCCTCAAGCTTGTTGACAAGTGACTGCACTTCATCCACTTAACATCCAGAGGATGGAACTTATCTTCAACTATCCTCTCTAGGCTCTCCTGAGACTGCACTATGCTGGCCAGGCGTAGTTCAATTCTCTGAGTGGCTTCAAGAAGTTGTTCTCCAATGCTCTTGGGCTTTGCTGCTGCTTCCTTTTCAGCTTTAGCTTGTTTGGCAGCTTCAGACTTAGCATGTCCTTCGACAGATGTGGGAGCATCCTCAGTCATCACAACTTCATTATCTTCATGTTCAGGCTGCAATAGCAAGTCGGGTCTATCCAACAGGTAGGTGTCCGTGCCAAACTTGGCATTAATGAGCATCTGAATATGCGGAGCAAACCCACACGACCTCTTCTCGGTCTGCTGCTGTCCTCTTGATAGTCTCTACTATCGTGTCCATCACCTTAAAAGGTGCCTTCGATCTAGAATGTGCAGATGTTGATAGAATACCCTCTTATCATGCGGTGGTCTCTCGACTTAGGCATCAAAGTATGCCTCGAATGGTGTTAGTGGTTGGGAGACCTGCTCAAGATGATAAACCGATCCAAGCTTCCATATCTCAACATCCTTGTCGTACCTCATTGTACATGTTCTTCATTGACTCGTGATTTTTCTTCGAATGCCATAGACATCAACATCATCATCCCTTGACACTGGTGCATTCAAGAACGCTCTCCATTCCTCAACAGTTGAATGGAATCTCTCGTCCTTCATCATCCATACAATTCGCCATCCGGATAAAAGTGTGTGGTGGCATAGAACTGCATGATCATCTCATCATTCCAAGCGGTCAATTTCGACCAACGAACTCGCAACTCCACATGCAAGGAAGCTTTCATGCACATGTGGGAAATAGTCTCTGCTTTTCACCGTCGATGTAATCCCACTACATATCTGGTGTCAAGAATAATTGGCTTCTTATCCATGAGCACTGCCTCATAAAAGTCTTGTTGCTCTCTAGTGTGGAATCTAGAGTCAACAATGTCCTTCTCCTGGTGGCATATGGATCAACTTGCCTCCATAGCTCGAGACCTTTGTCCTTCCTTTCCTTCATATTTTCAGCTCGAGGATGAGCATCATTATGAACGGCAATTTCGCTGCGAGCTTCAAGAAACATGAGCCTCATCATCGATTCTGCAGTGGCACATTGTCCTTCTTCTTCTCTCAAGGTGTATGTTTCTCAGCTCTTCTTTGGCTTGGCAGCAGGTTTGGCTTGGGCTGCCTTTGCTTGAGCTGATGGCTTAGCTTTTGTGGGTGCTCCTGCCTGATGGCATCTCCCATCAACTTCGCTTCGAGGAGGTGGGGTGCTTCCTCATCTGAGTCATCATCATCGCCTTCTTCATGTACTAGCCTCTTCCTCTTGGAAATTTTCTTTACCTTGCTTTGGAGGTTTCTTCTTCCATGCTGAGCTTCTTTGCAGCAGTGGATTTCTTCACCTTGTCGGTGCCTTTCTTTGATCAAGCCCTTGATAGCCCTTGGCAACCACTTGCCTTTTTGGCTTTGAAGTTATTTCCTCATCTCGCAACAAAGTCGAATCCTCCTCATCGAATTCTCTTCTTCCTGCCCTCGTGGCAGCTGGAGGCAATCCACTTGGAGTGCTCTCTCTCCATCATCTGAAAAACTGCTTTCTTGACTTGTAATCGCTCGAATCTCAATCGGCAATTCAGACTGTTTCGACTGTCTACTTCCATCGATATGACCGACAACCTGTGAAAAGAATAGGTATAGGCGTAATAGAAGAGTTATCACAAACTGCAGAGGATTTTGCAAAAGAATGAGTTCAAACATTAGTTTTAGGTTTTCACAGAATGCATTTCGGTCTCGACCGAGTCTATAAATTCGTGAATCCGAAGTGTCTAAACAGACCATACACACCACTTTTCGGTTGGACCGAAATGGGTTTCGATCTGCCGAGAGCACTAGGGTTTCACTAAATCCTCACTTCGGTCTTACCGATTTGCACAACTCGCTTTAACCGAAAAGTGCAAAGTAATGACCAGGCCAAATCGGTCATCCGAGAATGTAGAATCGGTCACACCGAGATGTGTTCGGCGGAAACCTAACCCTAAAATTTTCACTCGAATTTTGTTCTATGATCTAATCTGCTGGATAGAAAGATTTTAATCTTGGCAAGAAGCTAGGCAAAACCTATCGTGCATTGAATCAGCGGTTGAAGCACGAGAGGGATGAAACTCACCCAATCTGGTGGAGCTTCACTCACGGCGGCAACGGCGCGATGAGAAAGACCGTTGACGGCGATGGAGACCCACGGCGAGGGCGCACAGGCGACGGCGGAGACGATCCAAAGACCACGGCGACGGCAGCGAAGGGTTTGAGGGCGAGGCGTTTTGAAGAAGTAATCAGCGCTGTCCTCGGGTATATATACCTTCGGTTGTCGGTGGGACCGAGTTGAAAACTCGGGGGACCGAGATGGTTAATGCGTGCGATTACACACTTCGTCACGCCGAATTTGTAACTCGGTTTCACCGAGGTGAAAACCTAGATCAATCCAAGTGATTTCGGTCTCGATTTGAGTATATCGGTTTGACCGAAAGTACTTAGAAGGTTTTGGAAGTTAGGCTTTTGACGGATCGGTGGCTCGAGTGCTCCTCACTCGGCCGTCCAAAAAGTCTTGTTCAAAGTTTGTGATATAAGCATGAATAGAGTTTGAGACAAGAAAGCATAGATAGCTAGGGAGGAACTTAGGCATTCTTGTCCATCCATTTGGTCAAAAGAGAAAACCAAAAGACCAAAGCAACAAATGGATGTCCTCGAATGGATAAAATCATGCATCCAACATGCTCACACAATAAGATAGCAAATGAAATATGTGTCAAACATGCACAAACAAAACACTAGCTTCTAGCACACAATTTGGCGATGACTAGGTCATCTATATATGAGCATATTGACTTAGGAGTCAAATGAGAAACATTTGATCATAGGTCATACTCATCGTTTAAGCACAAGTGGGGTTACCACTTTTCCATAAAGCATTAATATGTTCACATCACTAAAAGATGCTTTAGCTCATTTCTTTAGAGCAAAGCTCCCCCTTGATGTGAGAACCCATTTCAAAGGGTCAAACTAACCTTGGGTTGTCGTTGAAGACTTCATGTAGATGTTGAAGATGTGGATGCTCAATGTTGAAGAAGATCATCAAGAGTTGGGAGCAATCCTTTGGATTCGGGCACTTTCAATACCTACATGGGTTAGTCCCACAAGGAACAAACAAGGATATCCATGGACATAGATTGAAGTACACAATAGATGATGTCCATGAAAGCAATGATTACCTTGTCCCTTGACTTACCAACATGAGGGTTTGTGACTCCATGAACTAGTGCAAGATGTGGAAGTTGATTGCACAAGTTCTTGCCAAAATGAATGTGAGTGAAGTATGTTGGCGGAGTCACCCTCAAGAACTCTCTAGTTCTTCTTCTTCGGGATCCACATCATCTTGATGGGAATCCTTGGGGTAGTAGTTGAGCTTGTCGAAGTAGAACTTGAAGTAGCCTTGGGAACCCACTTGACCATGGCCTTGGGTGCTTCAATGAATGCATCAATCTCCTCTTGAAGCTTGTCCTTGCCTTTTAGCTTGTGGTCTTGTGGTGGAAGGTCATCTTGAGCTTGTTCCTCATTTGAAGAAGTAGGATCATACTTCTTCTCTTGAGAAACAAACTTTGGAGTGGGATATTGACCTTCTTCCCATTCAACACCCTCGGCGTTGAACTTTCGCTCAAAACCAATTCCTTGATTCTTCCGTGTCTTCCTTGCTTGCGAACAATTTCTCAAAGCTCTTGCTTCCGCAAGACTCTTGTAGACACCTTTCTATAATCCCTTTCAATAGACTATTTTCTTGCTCAAGTGAAACTTGGCTTGAAACATTGTTAGTGGAATCAAGAGAATTACTAGAAGTAACAACATTTGATTTGGCATGATTATTGTTACTACTAGATGAAGAATTTTTCTTATGCTTGTCATGCTTAGTTTTAATAGGTGGCAAGAAATTAGACAAGAGAAGTCGTTTGGCAAGATATGAAGAACTCTTCTTTCAAGATCGTCATTGATAGCTTTTAGAAACTCATGTTCTTGCTCTAGATTGAGCTTCTCGAGCGTAGCTTCTCATGAGATCTTAGGAGCTCTCTATGATCTTCTTGAGTTGTTTCATGAGCTAACTTAAGAGTGTTTAGTTCTTTAGTTAGACGCTCAATCTCCTTCATAGCATTGTCATTCGACTCTTCTCGACTATAAAGACTATTAGCATGTTCATCATTACTAAGCTCGCTAGATTTGTCATGTAAAAGCTCATCTTCACCAAGCAAGTCATCCTCATCACTATCAAAGTCAATAAACTCAGGTGTGATACCTTGGGGCCTTTTGCCATGAAGCATCTTCCAATTCCCTCATTTGGTGAATCAAATATTTTGTAGGAGTTGGAGTTGGAGGACACGAGAGCAAGACCGCAACACCTTCATCTTGATCAGATTCGGAGTTGGAGTGATAGCTTCTTTCGAGTGATTGTCGAGTCGGAGCCGGAAACCCATTCACCAACATGAGCTTGATGTTTTCTCCTTGTGTAGCTCCTTGATGACTTGTCTTTCCTTTCCGAATCCTTGCTTCTCCGAGAGGATCTTCGCTCATAACGATCATCTCTACTCCTTCTCTCTTTTCGAGGCGACTCTTCTCTTGAGCTTCTTCTTCTTGGAGAATCTTCTCTTCTCTTGTGGGGGTCGAACACTCATTTGAGTAGTGTCCGGTCTTCCACAATTGTAGCAGTTTCGATCACGACTAGAAGATCTCTTTTCATCATATGATCTAGACTTTGAGCTTCTCTCCTTGCTTCTACTCTTGTAGAATTTGTTGAAGTTCTTCACCATTAGGCTTATCTCTTCATTGCAAACTAGCTTGTCACTTGAGGTTGTGGGAGCTTCAACTACAGCTTTGTAAGCACCACTTGACTTGTTGTGAAGCTCTTCCTTGTCTTTAAGTGTCATCTCATGAGCAACAATTCTTCCAATGACTTCGGTAGGCTTGAGATCTTTGTAGTTTGGCATCATTTGGATCAAAGTGCACACGGTGTCATACTTTCCATCCAAAGCTCTGAGAATCTTCTTGATGATGAATCGGTCGGTCATTTCTTCGCTTCCTAAGCCTGCCATCTCATTGGTAATGAGAGCAAGCCTAGAGTACATTTCAGCGACTCCTTCACCTTCCTTCATCTTGAACTTGTCAAGCTGACCTTGAAGAACATCTAGCTTTGATTCCTTCACGGACTCGGTACCTTCGTGCATTTCACCAAAGTATCCCAAATCTCTTTGCATTCTCAAGACGGGTGATCTTGTTGAACTCCTCGACACAAAGCATTGAAGAGAATGTCACAAGCTTGAGCATTGTTCAGAACATCCGCAACTCATCCGCAGAGCTTCCATGATCCGAACTTTTCCTTCCTCAAGAACTCACCTTGCAAGCCAACACAAATAATGCCCCATGCGGCGGGGTTATGTCCAAGAATATGCATTTTCATTTTGTGCTTCCAACTAGCAAAATTTGAACCATCAAAGTAAGGACCTCTCGAAATTACCCTCACTAGACGCCATACTCTCCTAGGTTGTGAAACCAAGCTTATGGAGTCCAATGCAATGGAAACCAATCCAATGGAGACCAAGGCTCTGATACCACTTGTAGGATCGGAAGTATGTCTAGAGGGGGGGTGATTAGACTACTTGACAACTTAAAAGTTTAGCCTTTTGATTAGAGTAGGTTTTTAGCAAGTTCACAATGATGACCAAGTCAAGTATCACCCTACACATGCAATTCTAGAGTTATGGCAGCGGAAAGTAAATTGCACATATAGTAAATAAGAGGTGGAGAAGAGCAAACGCAATTTGGAGACACGGAGATTTTTCTCGTGGTTCCGATAGGTGGTGCTATCGTCAATCCACGTTGATGGAGACTTCAACCCACGGAGGGTAACGGCCATGCGAGAGTCCACGGAGGGCTCCACCCACGAAGGGTCCACGAAGAAGCAACCTTGTCTATGCCATCATGGCCTATGTCCACGGAGGACTAGCCTTACTCGGGGTAGATCTTCACGAGTAGGCGATCTCCTTGCCCTTACAAACTTCTTGGTTCAACTCCACATCTTGACGGAGGCTCCCAAGCGACACCTAACCAATCTAGGAGGCACCACCTCCAAAAGGTAATAGATGGTGTTGGTGATGATGAACTCCTTGCTCTTGTGCTTCAAATGATAATCTCCCCAACACTCAACTCTCCTCACTGATTTGGCTGTGGTGGAAGAAAGGATTGAGTGGAAAGCAACTTGGGAAGGCTAGAAATCAAGTTTCATATGGTGGGAGTGGAGCAACTTGATCTCAACACAAGGGTAGGTAGTTTTCTTCTCGAAATGTAAGGTAGGAGTGGTAGTTCTTTCGATGGCTCTCTCCACGAATGAAGAGGAGGTGGAGGGTATTTATAGCCTCCACACAAAATCCAACTGCTACACACATTTGACCAATCTCGGTCGGACCGAAGTTGACAACTCGGTGAGACCGAAAGTTCAAATCTTGTGAGCGTTGGGATTTTCGTGGGACCGAAAATACAATCTCGGTTAGTCCGATTCTTCCAAAGTCTAGGGTTTGCCAATCTCGGTGGGACCGACTTTCTCATCTCGGTGACACCGATTTGAGTACGTAAGTTTCTGAAGCTTGGCAACACCAATTTCGTATGACCGAGTTTGGAATCGGAAAATCCGAAATTTTAGGGTTTGGGTATATGGTGAGGTGGTTCATCTCGGTGTGACTGAGTTTGGAATCGGTGGGACCGAGATTACTTATGGATTTATGTTGGAGTGAAAGATTGCTGATAGTTTGAGAGATAAATCACTAAACACTTTGAGCAACCAGATCATCATCATAACCTCATCCCCTTTTAATAGTATTGGCTTTCCTATGGACTCAATGTGATCTTGGATCACTAAACCAGAAATAGAGTCTTGAGCTTTTGCCAATGTTTTCCTTAGCATTTTGAGGGGTCCACATCATCAGTCATTGCCATACCCATATCACTGAACTTTCTGAAATATTCTCAAGAAATGATTAGTTCAATGATATATATGTTGTTATTAATTACCAAAACCACCCGGGGATTAGTTGCACTTTCAACAAGTAAAGATACTCGATCGGTGCAAAGCTGCACTTCCCAAGGTTACCAAAAAAACGTGCATCACGTAGAGCAATAAAAACAACACGTGGATGTTCCAAATGTTCTTCCAAAGATTTGCTACAAATCAGTATATCATCAAAATATACTACCACAAATCGTCCAATGAAAGCACGTAAAACTTCATTCATTAATCTCATGAAAGTAATAGGTGCATTAGTTAACCCAAGTCATGACTAACCAGTCTTATAAACCAAACTTTGTTTTAAATGTTGTTTTCCATTCATCTCCCAATTTCATATGAATTTGATGGTATCCACTACGCAAATCAACTTTGGAGAATATTATAGAGCCATCAAGCATATCATCTAGGCTAGCAATAGGATGACGATAACGAATAGTAATATCATTAATGCCTCTACAATCAACACACATACGCGATGTACCATCCTTTTTTGGCACTAGTATAATAGGAACAACACAAGGACTAAGAGATTCACGTAAATAACCTTTGTCGAGCAGCTCCTGTACTTGATGCATAATCTCCTTCGTCTCCTCTGGATTGGTACAGTATGGTGCACGGTTGGGTAGTGATTCACCGGGAATTAAGTCAATCTGATGCTCAATCCCACGAATAGGTGGTAATCCCAATGGTACGTCTTGTGGAAAGACACCACCAAACTCCTGCAATATGTTAGTGACAACAGGAGGCAAAGAGGAAGGCACGTCCTCGAATGAAAATAATGCCTCTTTGCATACAAAAGCCTAGCAAACAGATTTGCTGAAATCTAGCTCATCAATATCAGATTTGGTGGCAAGTAAACATGCACTTTTCAATTTCATTTTAGAAGCAACACTAGACGGTTTATTATTAGGCTTCATTTGTTGCTCAAATTCTTTCGCCACAATCGGATTTTCACTCTTATTTTTCTCCTGTTTTTCTTTATTAGCTCTATTAATATCATCTTTCAAAATGGAATCAGGAGTCATAGGAAGTAAAGTAATATTTTTATCCTTATGAACAAGAGTATACTAATTGTTTCTACCATGGTGTACATAATTTTTATCAAATTGCGATGGTCTACCAAGTAATAAGGAACATGCTTGCATAGATACCACATCACAATCATCATAATCAACATATGTAGAGATACTAAAATGCACACGAACAGTACGTGTTACCTTAACCTTACTGCTGTTGTTGAACCATTGGATGTAATAAGGATGTAGTCTTGTGGTGAGAGATAGCTTCTCCACCATCTCAATGCTAGCCAGGTTGTTGCAACTCCCTCCATCAATTACGACGCGGACACAATGTTCCTTCACAACTCCCTTTGTATGGAACAAATTATGCCTCTGATTTTGCTCAGCTTGTGTAACTTGCACACTCAAAACACGTTGAGCAACTAAACATTCATACCTGTCAGCATCTTCAGCAGCCATTTATTGCTTCTCATGATCAGAATCATCTCCACCGTGTTCTTCACTTGTAATAAGAGCCAAAGTCTCCTCATCATGTCACTAGCGGACTCATACCCACCATCCTCAGTAGCAATGATCACACACTTAGATGGGCATTCTCTCGCATAATGACCTCCACCCTTGCAATGACGACAAATAATATCATGTGTTTGCCCTGTTGATGCCATGGATGAAGAAGAGCTCTGTGCGGAACCGGAAGGTGTACTCCTGGAAGATGGTGGTGTTGGTGCCTGTTTTCTTGTATCTCGGTTGTAATTGGCGCCTGAAGTCAGTGGTGCTACAGTAGAACTTGTGGGAGTACAGGATGCACGTGGTGTCCATGATGAAGGTCGACCTGTAGAAAAGTAAGTTCGCGCCATTTCCTGTCGATCCTGCACTTCACATTCAGATTTGCAAGCAAGATGGAATAAACGAGTGATATTATTATACTCATTATATTCTAGAATGGTCTAAATTTCTTTATTTAATCCACCCATAAAACATGCAAGCATAGCTTCATTATCCTCAACAATACCACATCTAATCATTCCAGTTTGTAATTCCTGATAATATTCTTCTACCGAATTTTTTCCTTGTCTCAAACGCTGCAATTTTTGAAGTAATTCATGTTGATAATATGGTGGAACCCAACGAGTATGCATAGCAGTTTTCAAAGCAGCCCAAGTAGTTGGAATATTATTCGGATATAATCTACGATGTTCAAACCACCACACACAAGGAAAACTAGTGAAAGCACAAAGAGTGACAACAACACGTCTCTCCTCGGGGTATTGTAAACATGTAAAATGTTGTTCAGTTTCTAACTCCCAAGTAAGATATATATCAGGAACATATCTACCCTCAAATGGTGGAATATTAAATTTAAGTTTAGGAAGATGGTCATGATCTTGTACCTGGGCTGGTAGTGCAGCCCTACAATTGCGATTATATGCCTGTGGACGACCTGGTGCTGGTGCATGTAGTTATGATTTGGATCAACCTCATCCTCGTAATCACCCGCATAATCGTCATCCTCCTCGGCACTAGTAGCAGCAGGAGCAGGAGCCAAAGAAGCATCAACAGTCGGTGCAGCGGCACCCAAATTTTGACCAGGCTCAATTGGAACGCGCTATGCTTGTCCCACCTGATTTGGAAGGTGGCATTGTTGTTGTTGTTGTTGTTGTTGTTGTTGTTGTTGTTGTTGTTGTTGTTGTTGTTGTTGTTGTTGTTGTTGTTGTTGTTGTCGTTGTTGTTGTTGTTGTTGTTGTAGAGGTGCGACAGGTGCAGCCGGCGGTGGTTGTGGAAGATGTGCGAGCAATTCATTAAACTTGTTGTCAAGCTTTGATTCGGACGTCTTCTCAATGCCATCTATCTTCTCCATGGCCTCTTCAAATATGTTTAGCACATCTTGCACTTGTCCACTCATCATTTGCTGAAATTTATCATGTAGCTGTCTAATCGTCATGTTCTCCCAATCAATCTCATCGGCTTGTGATCCTGCCACGGTTAGCAGCAATAGAAACACAAAATAATATGATTCTACTGACTACTAGGAAGTGGTTGTGGTGGTGGTGCGTCAGAAAACTGTCAAGCGAATCTCAAATTCTTACCAGTTATTACCCAGCAGTAGGTGGTGATCGACAACCGTTGTAGGCAAAACTCTCAATGCTTGGATAGAGCGATGGCCAGGGAGAGTCAAACGCACGATGTAGATATATGTGGACCTGGGAAGGCTTATGATATGGTAGCAAAAAGGGTCAGCAAATAATCAATTTAGAGATGCAAACTTGAATAAATGCTCAACGACGGTACTATGCTGGTCCTAGCCTAGACCGTGCTAGAGACGTGAGCCTAGAACACTAACAAAATCACGATGTGGCACATAAACAAGGGAAAAGCACACTCTGATTTTTTTGCGCTCCTTTTTTTTGCTGAAAATCACTACAATATCACATTGTAGTTGTGCGCCGCTCCTGTATTGCGTTGTGCTTGGGAAGGTTCTTCATCTGCAACCAGTTGTGTGGAAAATGCTGGAAAGTTTTTTAGAACTAGCAAGATGCCCATGCATTGCATAGAATATCAAGATGCATTTGCATGAGTAGTTTATCTTGTGGGAGAAAGAATGAACGAGGGAAGGCCTTATTTGCAAATGTGTTGACGGGTGTGGGTATCTTTCTGCAAAATTGCCACAGTTTCCTTCCTATCTGTCACATATAAATCAGATGGCCTATATTGCAAGATGGCAGGCACACCATCATCACCAACTCTATTTTTTATAAGAGTAGAGAGTAGAGATAACATGGATGTCAGGAAAGGATTGCGCGTGCGGAGGTAAAATCGGCCGGGCACGCGCTAGTTTTGGTGCGCGGTGTCCGGCATGCTTTATAAAATCCAACTCCTTCTTGCACCCTCCCACCGCTCTGTGCCTCGCCACCGCTCTCTCCCCGCTCTTTCTCGCCTCGCAGTCGTCGTGCCACAATGCCGCCGCGCTGCTGGGAAACCTGGGGCTACCACAGCATCCGCGCGTGCCACTCCAGCGCCTTCTCCGCCGAGATTTGGTTCGGCGAGATGCACCTCGGCACTTCCGACACCGCCCACGAGGCCGCCCACACGTACAACACGGCAGCGTGGTGCCTCCGGCGACCTCGTAGGGACATGAACTTCCCCAACGAGCCTACGAGGGAGCGGGCATTGGAGCTCATGCCTCCCATGCGGCTTATCATTGACGAGAATCGTTGCGACAACCGGATGCGGGAGCATCATCTCGGCATCATCGAGATGGACGAGGAAGCCATGGCATTGTGGCGCCAACGCTTCCCGCAGGACATCATGAACGAGCGCGTGTTCTACGCGCAAAGGAGGGTAGATAGGGAGAAGAGGAGGACGGAGCGAGCCTCCTATCACGAGGACATGCTTATGTGAAAGGCATCCGCTCACGAGGACACCTTCATTCAGACGTCGAAGGAGTACATCAGCGAGGCGGGGTCTGATGGCGAGGAGTAGTTTAACTAACTATTTTTTATCTATCTATGCTATATCTATGCTGAGAAATATCCATCTATCTATCTATGCTAGTATCGACGTGGAGTCGAATGTGTATCTAGTCAGAGTAGAAAGGAGAAAAAATATAGTGTGTCTGCTGGAGCAGTGCGAGCACGCAATTTTTTGCACCGGTTGCTAGAGCCAGCACTTTGCTGCCTGCAAATACTGTCTATTCCGGCGCGGTAAACACTTTTTTAACACATCATGCATTGCGTTCCTGTTGGAGATGTTCTGACATGGCAGATGAGTGCTTTAATGTTGCCCAAAAGATGCGTGAGTATTACTATATTTTTCTTTCCATGTTGAGATTTTAAAACTACGAATGCGAACATGTAGAGGAGAAATGAAGACCAAACACGGGATATTGCGGACATCTTCAAGGAATTTGGCAAGTTAAAGAGGAGCTGCACCGAACCTGTAAAACAAGCTTTGGTAAGTAACACCATTTCAATTACTTTGACATTGAGAACTTGACTAGTAGTGGTGTATGTTTTGCGTGTCCTTGATGGTTTCGTTAATGAAATCGTAGGGAGCCCCCTAGTTAGTCAAATATGGCTACAGACGCCCTGGAGATCATCTAGTTGCCAGTTGTTTTGCTGCAGCAACCCTTGGCTTAGTGCACCCCTATGCTGGTTTTTCTATTTCTCTTAGCCTCGTGTTCTTAGATGTGTATAAGTTGTACTTCCGATTTGCAACGCCCCGAGACCGATGCGCCAGGTGTCTTCCAGTTATTACCCGTCTTTGACATGTCATTCGCTTGCGTGTTGCACTTTGCCATGTCATTATATGCATTTCATCTGCATGTTTTTCAAAACTTGCATCCGATCAGGTCTCCAATTCTCTCCATTGTTCGTTCTAAGACCAGACACACTCGCACGCGCCTGCGGCACCTCCAAAATATTATTTTATAAGCGGCATAAAAATGTTCTCGGAATGGGATGAAAGTTGGCGGGCGGTCTTGGTATATCACCAGAAGACCGCCTATCAAATTCCGTTCCATTTCGAGGTCGTTTGGTGCCCCAACGGTTAACAACTTTAACCGCCGGACGTTTCGGTACTACGAGACAAATCGGACCAAAGCCGTTCGTCTCTTTGCAGCCCACCACCTCTCCACAAAGTCCACTACCCCACCTGCACAGCCCATCATCATCCACCTAAACTCCCCCTCTCGCCGAAGCCGTCAGATTGCGATCAGAGAGTCCAGAAACCCTCCAAATCCCCCCAAACCCTAACCATGCCTATAAAAGGAGACCCCCTTCCAAATTTGGACATTCCTTTTTCCCCTCTTGCTTTCCACGCCGCCCAACCCGCAACTGCCACCTCCACCTTCTAGTCGCCTCCCTCCTCGGATCTGCCGCCAACCAACCTGCCTCTGCCAATTGGCGCTCTAGCAGTGGCTGGTCACCGCTCCAGTAGCGCCCGTGGCCAACTGGAGCCGATCATGTGGCCCTGCCACCTCACCCATGCCTCCTCACCACCATGGCTCGCCCGGCCCAGGGCAGGCCCGCCTGTCGGCGTCAAAACTGGCGGATCTCGGGTAGGTGGTCCCGAACTGTGCGTCTAAGGCTCATAGTAACAGGAGGCGGGGGACACAATGTTTACCCAGGTTCGGGCCCTCTCTATGGAGGTAATACCCTACTTCCTGCTTGATTGATCTTGATGATATGAGTATTACAAGAGTTGATATACCACGAGATCGTAGAGGCTAAACCCTAGAAGCTAGCCTATGATTATGATTGTTGTTGTCCTACGGACTAAACACTCCGGTTTATATAGACACCGGAGGGGGCTAGGGTTACACAGAGTCGGTTACGGAGAAAGGAATCTACATATCCGAATTGCCAAGCTTGCCTTCCACGCAAAGGAGAGTCCCACCCAGACACGAGATGAAGTCTTCAATCTTGTATCTTCATAGTCCAACAGTCCGGCATAAGCATATAGTCCGGCTGCCCGAGGACCCCCTAATCCAGGACTCCCTCAGTAGCCTCTGAACTAGGCTTCAATGACGATGAGTCCGACGCGCAGATTGTATTCGGCATTGCAAGGCGGGTTCCTTCTCCGAGTACTCCAAAGAAGATCTTGAACACAAGAATCATGTCCGGCTCTGTAAAACAAATTCCACATACCACCCTAGAGAGCACAATATTCCACAGATCTAATCTGCTGACAACTTTTTCATAGCGTTACATTACGTCGCGGCCCGGTCATTATTCGAATCATTTTTCTCAACCTGCTATAGCTCATCTTGCGAGGTGGTTTTATTGGCACGTCTTGTCGAAGCAGAGATCGTGTCCCCTTATGATGGGATTCTCATCAATACAGGTGTGGGTAACCCAACCGCGCCATCAACACGGAGCTTGGGGAATAAGCAAGTTTCCAGGGCAAATGGGGAGGCGCACGATCCCTGCTGCCTTTATAAGGAGATAAGGATTCCCCTTTTTCACCCATGCCTTCTTCTTCCTCTGCTCATCCATTCTCTCTCGCTCGAGCTCCAACGCCCAAGCATTCACTTTCTCCGCCCACAAAGGCCCTCCAAAATGTCCGAATCGGGAGCAGGAGGCAAGTGGATGGCCTCTACCGTCCAGGATAAGGATATTAGGAAACTTCGGGAGGCTAGTTATCTGGCCAAGAATATCAGCCATCGTCTCCCGACGGCGGGACAGATTGTCCCTACACCGGAACCCCATGAGAGGATTGTATTCCTCCCTCACTTTGTACGCGGGCTAGGGTTTCCCCTCCACCCATTCGTTCACGGCATTATGTATGACTATGGGATCAATTTTCATGATCTATCCCCCAATTCCTTCCTCAACATCTCAACATTTATCATCATGCGCGAGGCCTTCCTCCGCATCTCGCCACACTTCCGCTTATGGTTGAAGATTTTCAATGTGAAGCCCAAGGTAGTGAGCGGCAAGCACACTGAGTGCGGAGGAGCCATGGTGAGCAAGATGCCAAACATCACATGGCCATCAAGTACCTTTAATGATTCCGTCAAAGGGTGGCAACAACAGTGGTTCTATGTCATTGAGCCATGCGGCACAAAGTGGGCCGCAGCCCCCGAATTCTGATCCGGAGCTCCACTGCGGCTTACGTCCTGGCCCAAGAAGGGCCTGAACTGGTCTTTGCCCAATGAGTTGTTTGTGCTCCAGACGCGCATCAAGGGTATCGAAGACAAGAATATCAAACTTGTAAATGTAGTCCAGGTGATGTTAGTTTGCCGGATTCTCCCTTGCCAACACAGGGCTTGCCCTTTATGGGAATATGACTTGGCCAAGCACCAGACCTACTAGGGTTCTTCGACTCCTCGCATGAAGACATCTGGAAAGTGCTTTATAAGTCCGGCAAATCGTGGCCGGACTCAGCCGAGGACCGCGGGTATCATTGTCCCGACCTGCGAGTTCGGAAAGTCCCCGTGTGTTGGCAAGTCACATGTTTTGTCTGTATAATCCAAAGGAAATGCTGAATGTATTTTTCCACAACTCTCCTACGGTTGGACGAAGAAGGCAGAGCTGATCTAGTGCCTGACCCCGCTGCCAGAAGAACCAGCCGGCCCACTTATGACGAAGATGCTGGTCCCGGCGCCTTACAAGGCGCCGAAGGAGGAAGGCGAGAAGGAGGTCAAAGAGACCAGGGGCGGCCTTCGTCGCCGAGGCACTTTGGACACAATATCCGAAGACTCTAATGCCCGCTCTTCCTCCAGAGAGGATGAGGAAGAGGAGGAAAACCAATCCCCCCCAGTGAGGGAAGAAAGAAAAGGACGGCCTCCACACAATTGGAGGCTGAGTCGCCTAAGAAGGGAAAGACTCCCCTTCCGGAGGAATCCGCCACCGCCACCAACAGCAGCCTGGAGTGGGATACCAGGGTCCACCCCCTAGTCAAATCATGAGTACATAAAAACCCGAACGCCTTTGCGCATCCAGACTCACTATTGTATGACGTGTAATCAGTGAGCCACACTTTTTTGCAGTCCGGCGAGGTCCCGTGCCGCACAATCCTCATCGGAGGATTTACTGGGCTCAGATGCTATGGACAGCGGGACACCACCGAAGGCCCCTCCCCAAAACACGTGCACGACACTGAGGCATCATTCCAGAGGGACACAGGCCAAGGAGGGGGTGAAAAGACCGTTGAGGCGGTGCCAGGGGCTCAAACTTCGGTGGGCGGACATACGGGAGAAAAGGCTCCAATGGACACGGTCGGCGGGGGCTATCTCGAATTCGGCTCCCAGCCGGACACAATTCTGGAGACCAATACAGCTCTGGAATCAGGCAGGCAGCCTCCCTCGACAAGGGAGAGTGCGCCTGTTCCACCAGCAACCTCTGCCCAACTAGAGGTGCTGGATACCTTATCAGCGGCACTGAAGAGCGCCTCCATCGCTGAAGAACACCGTGCCCTCATGGGTGCAGTGATTGAGAAGATTCAGTCTGCTGAGAGTGGGCTAAACAAAGCATGCATCAGCCTTATAACGGGCTTTGAGGTATGTTTTGAGGTTTCAAAAAGTGTTATAGTATAGGTAGTAGCCCCTGATACACTATTCAGTGTTCGAAAGAAAGAACCGAACAGAGGATCAAATACATGTTCGCAGGAGACTCACGTTGTGGTACCTCTCCCTCTCTTTTTTTTATAAGCAGGCGTCTGTAGCGAATGCCACCTGTCATACTGCAGAAGTCTCTGGACTGAAGCAGAGTCTAGAGCATGCCGAAGAAAAACTTGGCCAATTGAAAAAGCAGTTGGAGGATAACCAAGCTATGCAAAAAACCTTGTTCACGTTCAGCGCAAATGAATAATTGAGTATGATGAAAATATTTTCATGATGTGCTCTAGGGGCGACGGCCGAAGTCGAGGCTCTTAAGAAGGCTATGGCCGAGGCCGAGAAGAAGGCAGCCGCGGAGCAGGCTCTTCGTGAAAAACACGAGGCCAGGGTTATTGAAGCGGAGCAAGAGCTCCAAGAGGCCATGAAGAAATGCGAGACCTTGGAGCAGAGTTTAACGGAGAAAGAATTCGAACTCACCAAGGTTCGGCAAACCACACGCGATGCCCGGGAGGAAGCCGAAGGCGCCTTGCAGGAAATCCAGGAGGCGAGGAAAATCACGGCGGGTAAGGCTTTTTCTATGCAAAGCAAAATATTTGATGGGAGAAAATCACGTTACTATTTTGAATTTGGATTTCTCCAAGGGTATTTGCGGAACTGCCACGGAGCATATCTGATGCCGCACAATTCTACCGAGCCGAAGAAAGGAGCACTGTCGAGAAGCTCTTCTGGTCACAGTATCTGGCGCCAAAGTATCCAGTGCCCTTTACCGATCAACTGAAGCAGCTGATCGAACTGCATAAGGCGGCCGAACTAGCCATGAAGGATTTAATTATCCGGCTATGGCCTGCCGAGCCAATTCCTAGCAGCTACTTTTGCCTCGTGAAGCGGCTGGTGAGTGCCTGCCCTCGACTTGAAGTCATCAAGCAGTCGGTCTGTATGGAAGGTGCGCGAATGGCCTTCGCCCGCGCAAAGGTGCACTAGGCGAAGATGGATGTTGAAAAACTGATGAACGAAGGACCGCCTGAGGGGAAGGAGCACCGCAAGCCCGAGTTATATTATGATAGTGTCCTGAAAGGATCCCGTCTTTTAGCGAAGTATTGTGCCAAGGACATTATATTCCCATGAATACATTCATGTTGTTCTATGTAATGCTCGAATGGGGTCATTTAAATGATATAATGCCTGTTATTTTGGGAATTTTACCTCTTGTGTGGCCGTTTTATATATTAAACCTAAGAGTGGCCAGTCGTCGGCTTCTGCCCCCACGTAGGAAATACGGGGGTGTTTGGGATGAACCTCAGCACTCTTTACCGCAGTTTTGGGTCGAAGGAGGTGTTTAGCGCAACGAACCAGGCAATCGGACTATAGGTCTTTATCACTCTCACTTAGCCATAGGAGTTTGACAAAAGAAAGGTAGGCGCAGCCCCTGGTGTTCGGAAGACCGCCCTAGGGGCTCCATAAGCACCTGATCATAAGAGAAAGCCGATCCATCGCACGCTGCATTAGTTATCGCATAGTGTGGAACAAATCCTTAAAGATTTTGTAACATCTCGAATAGTTGACCAGCTCTCGCCGTATCATGACAGTCAGTTTTCGGCTTTCTCTACTGAAGCACTCGTCCGGAAGAACCAGGACACACACTACAAAAAAATACACTTTCGTGACTATACTTGTTTGTCACAGTAGGTCGCGTTTTTTGTCATGCATGTACATCCATGAAAAATTTATGACAGAATCAAGATAGTCATACCTGTGCTGTCATAGAAGTGTTCGATGACATTACCAACATTATCATCACAGAAGTGTCCACTTCCATGACGATAAATCGCGTCTCACAGAACTGCTTTTGTCAAGGGTGACCGACACGTGGTATCCACCATAACGGAACACCGTTAAGCTATCGGGTCGGGTTTTGGATCCGATAACCCGTTAACAGCCCCGACCAATGGGGATTTATCACATGTAAAATCATCATTGGCTGGAGGAAACACGTGTCGGCTCATCGTTGGGACAGATGTCATCCACTCATTGGACAGAAGGCGCCTATGATACGTCGACACGTGGCACGGCCCAACAGAGGCCCATTCCAGTGAAAAGGCCGGCCCGTTTGACTTGGTCAAAAGGTCGCGGGCCGGCCCATGGAAAGCCTGTTAACGGCCTGTTCGCATCTAGCCCATTTACAGCCCGCTAACCCAAGGCCCGTTACGCCCTATCCGAATTAGGCCCAGTAGCGTCATCTGGGCCATCCAATATGATTCCAGCCCATTTTCACTTCTGGCCCATGTATGGCCCATGACGTCTTTCGGTCCATATGAGGCCCTATGTAACTCTTGGCCTATTAACGGTCCGTGGTGAAACTGGCCCGCAATGAATAGTGTATCACTTTACACCCACTAACGGCCCGTGGCGAAACTGGCCCTAATGAACAGTATATCACTTTATACCCATTAAGGGCCCGTTATTCAGTTGGGACGTTTCCAGCAAATGTTATCTTTCGGCCTTCTCAGAGCCCATTTATTCTTGGGCTCATTTCCATCATCCGTTTACTTACGGCCCGTTACTGTCATTTTCTGCTTGTGGGCCAAATTCAGCCCGTGGTTACATCGGCCCGTTTGTGGTCTATTAATACGTTGGGCCTTTTTCATAGCGTCATCAAATACGACCTATTAATGATGGCCCATTATGGTCATTCGGCCCATATAAGGCCCATTGATGATACGGCCCCTAGAAGGCCCATTCTTTCTATGGCCCGTAGAAGGCCCATTGTTTCCACGGCCCGTAGAAGGCCCATTGTTTCTACGGCCCGTAGAAGGCCCATTGTTTCTCTACCAGAGAAGGCCTCATCGCTTTCTATGGCCCGTAGAAGGCCCATTGCTTTCTCTGACCCGTAGGAGGCCCAAAGGTCACTACAATAAATATTAGCCCATGGTTATTGTGGCCTAGTTTTAAAAAAGAACTGCGACTACAAGCAAACAAATGAACAAGACAACAAGGAAATAAATATGCAAGCAACTTATGCTAGGCTATCACGATCGTTACATATTACATCCATTGGCATCAAAGTTCGCCACCGTCTTTGCCGAGTAATGGGCCATGGGTAGGTGACCCAGACCCAAGATCTTTCAAGACATCGGGCAGGCCGCGCCTCACCGAAGTCCCAAGAAGGCGACCTTCGAGAAGGCCAAGTCCCAAATGGCGACCTTCGAGAAGGCCGAGTCCCAAGAGGGCGACCTTCGAGAAGGTGAGTCCCACCGGCGACCTTCGAGAAGGCCGAGTCCCAAAGAAAGCGACCTTCGAGAAGGCCGAGTCCCAGCGAAAGCGACCTTCGAGAAGGCCGAGCCCCACCGGTGACCTTGAAGAAGCGAGCCCTCGATGGCGACTCTGGAACAAGCCGACTCGGCTGCGACATTTCAAGGGGCCGACTATGAGAGTCGGCCCGCGACTTATCACGAAGATCGATGCAGGGTACAGCCCGTCGTGGCTGTCCCTCGACCCACGGAAGAAGGCATGGCTACATGAGCAGCGTCACGGAGATCTCCGTAAAGCGCGGCACTGTTGCCATGCCTCCTTATTTCTCAGCCACGATGCACGAGACAACGTAGCCCACGATGGCGCGCGCCAGACGCCCGAGAGATCGCCGGGCCCCGTCGGTGAGATAGAAGAAGACGGCCAGAGAGCTCGAAGACGGCCCTACGGGAGTCGGCCTCCCCGGAGTCGGCCACCTCCCAGCCCGGGCCCCACAAGCCATAAACCAGATTGGACGGGGAGTGGCGACAGTGATCGCCTGACAGACGGCGGCACTGTTCCCACGACCCCATGACCGGGCCTGTGTCATCAAGAGCGCTGCACAGTGATCTGCCTGTCGGCGGGCCCCAGAAGCCGGCAGGGAGGACGGCTGCCAGAGAGGCTGATGACTAGGGGCCACGCCCAGTCGGATTACCATTGTACCCCCGGGGGGTAGGCCTATATAAACCCCCGGGGAGCCCATGCAAAGGGTTCGGCCCTGGATAGGTTTAGACACATAGCAGAGGGGAAAGAGCTAACCTTGCTCCTCCCTACCTCCACACAGCTCGAGGAGCACCATTGTACTATCACACCATAGTGATCATGCGGAGACCCCGCAGAGCAGCAATAGGGGTGTTATCTCCTCGGAGAGCCCCGAAGCTAGGTAAGATTCGCCGGCGTGCATGTCTTCGCCATCCTGCTTTCTGTGCACCGCGACGCTCTACTCGCCTCCACCATGATAAGCCACCCGTTGGCATATGTCGCATCCAACCCCCGACATTTGGCGCCCACCGTGGGGCGAGGTGCACCGTCGTCCGGAGATCTGTTCTGGACGGGAACCCTCTTCCTCCCTGGCGAGCGCAGCCAGCCCGGCTCGCCAGATGGAGTCTCATCGACGCCTTCTCAAGGCGCGCCGGCCGCCAGTGGCGAAGCGGCCTCGCCGAACTCATCGGTGAGGTGCGCTCGACGAAAGCTGCACCGAAGCAGCGCGGTGGTCCCGAGAGCCTTCTCGCGGGCCTCCTCGACCAACTTCAAGTCGCCGGCGAGCCCGCCGTAGACTTGGAGTCCGTAGGCTCCTCCGACCCGATGCTGGTCGACTCCGACGCCAGACGCTTGATATCTTCCCCACCAACGTGGTGGTTTACGACGAGCCGCTCAGACGAGGAGAGTGACGGAAGTGCCGCCACGGAGGTGCTAAATCATCGCCATGGCGAGCACTCCGTGAAAACGCCAGACCCGCCGCTGCGGCCTGCAGACTGTCGCGCGCCTCCCGGAGGACGCGGACGCAGAGATGCTGGAAGAGCGCCGCCAGATCATTGAAGGCGCCAAGAAGTTGGCAAGCATGAGACGCTTGTCCGAAGCATATCAGCGTGAGATGGACCGCGCCATGGGCGGCTCGCCGGCTCCGACTGGGCCGAGCCGTCTCGGTGTGGTCCGGAGCGCGCCGCTATCGCCGATCTGTTCGGGCGGCGCCCGTACGCCACCCTGCGGAGAACATCCGCGCCGCCAAGCGCGACCAAGAGCTAAGGAACTCAAGGCGGCGCCGTGTAATGACGGAGCGAGTCCAGCAGCTCGACGGCGTTGTTGCGCGAAGCGTGGCGGCGGCGCGCCGACGCGCAGCAGCAGCAGAATGACGACTTACCCCCTCGCCGAGATCAAGGCGCGACCTCCCGGACGCCGACTGGCGGAGTCCGCGGGAGGAAAGATAAGGAGCCGGCTGCGAGCCACAGCCGGACTCGCATTTCCATCGAGCGCGACCAAGATGGCTGCCCAGGCGATGGGAGCGGCGAGACGATTATCTGCCTCCCCGCCCGAGAGAACGGCGAAGTCTCTCCGCCGCTGTTGAGCATCCGACTCTCGGAGATCGCCTTGGCGCGGGAGGAGTCGAGAGAACGATGCCCGCCACGGATCGACCGACTCCACGATCCCCTGGCGTTAGAAGAAGAAGATGAGCTGGGTCCGCCTTGCTTCGGGCCCAGATCGTAAACGAGCCCTTCCCCAAAGGGTTCATGCTCCCTCGAGATACGCCCAAGTACACCGCTCCGAAGCCGAGGATTGGATGATAGACTACTCCACAGCCGTCAAGACGCTTAACGGCAACAAGCGGTCGCCGTAAATATGTTCCCTTATGCTCGTGGCACGGCCCGACATGGCTGAACAACCCTGAAGCCCGCAGCATCAACAGCTGGGTCGACTTCATCAAGCCTTCATCCGCAACTTCACCAAAGACGCATAAGCGACCTCCCAAGCCGCCTCTCCTCCTGCGTGCAAGGCCCGAGGAATCGACGCGACTATCTCACGCTACCGGGCGAAGCTCCAAACTCTCTGCGGCGTGCACGAGGTGCAGGCCATTGAGTACTTTTACGCCGGGTGCCGAGAGGCACCCTCCTCAAGCACAAGCTCCTCTGCGACGAGCCCAAACCCTCGACGAACTGCTAGTCATAGCGCATAAGCACGCCACGGCCGACTCCTCTATGAAGACGGAGATCCAAGTCAACGCGGCCGCAAAGTGACTCCCAGCTCCCGAACCCGGTGGAGACGCCACCCGATTTACAAAGAATGAATGACAACAAGCGCCAAAGCCCCTACAGCCGACTTCCAACAATCGGCGGGTCGCAGCGTAGAAGATCAACAATCGGAGGGGCAGCCTCCGCCAAGCGCGAAGGCGGCAAGTCCGGCTTGGTTGCCGCTTTCTCCTATGAGCGCACTCGATGGTCCTTGCAAGTTTCACAGTGGCCGAAGTCGTCAAACCACACCACCGGAAGGTGCCAGCGCTCGTCAGGATCGCCAAGGAGACGGCCTCGCCCTCCGCCGCCGCAGGCCGCCGCCGCCTCCGCCGCCTCCGCGGCCGGTATCGGCCACCGGCGCGGTCCAAGACGAGTTCCCGAGGAGCACGGAGCATACGTAGTGTTCACCAGTCTGGCGGATGATCGGCGCAGCAGGTGCCAACAGCAGCAAGAAGTCAACGCCGTGGCAGCAGAAGCCCCCGAATACATGCATTGGTCCGAGAAGCCTATCAGCTGGAGTCGGGCGGATCACCCAGAGGTGATGCCGAGTCCGGCTCTACGCCTTGGTTCTCGGAGCAACCTTGGCCATCGACAAGCGGGCCGCCTGCTTCTCGCGGGTCCCGATAGACGGAGGCAGCAGATAAACATCCTGCATAAGGATACCATGGAGAAGCTTCGAATCGGCGGAGGCAGCAGAGCAGCCACACCGTGTTCCATGGAATCGCATCCGGCCTCTCTGTTCGCCCGATTGGCAAGATCCTCGATAGACGCCCTCTTCGGAGACAAAGATCACTTCCGCCGAGAGCCAATCTGGTTCGAGGTGGTGGATTTGGAGAGCCTGCACCACGCTGCTGCTAGGTCGGCCTGCTCTGCCAAATTCATGGCGGTTCCCCACTACGCCTACCTCAAGATGAAGATGCCGACTTCAAGGGGATCCCGACCGTTGCGGCGACTATAAAGAAGTCGTCTGCTGCCGAGAGCAATCGGCTGGCGAGTCTTTGGTGATCGCAGCGAGAAGCGGCTCCTTGATCGTGTCGTGGCGGCGGCTGGCTAAGCAGCCGAGATGTCGCCCACCCCAAGGAGTCGGAGGCGTAGGATCATTCAAGCCGCTAAAGAAACCAAGAAGATACCCTTGGACCCGAGCACCCAGAGAGGTACGCTGTCATGGGCACCGCCTCGACAAAGAAATAGGAAGGCGAGCTCGTCGATTTCCTCCGTGAAATCGGGACATCTTCGCGTGGTCCCCAAGGACATGCTGTGTACCGGCCAATTCGTCGAGCACAAGCTACATGTCAGGCCGGATGTGAAGCCCGTCAGGCAGCCTTTGCGCCGCCTGTCAGAAGAGAAAAGAAGAGTAGTAGGAGAAGAGATAGCCCGGCTCCTGGCAGCCGGCTTCATCATGGAGGTGTTTTTTCCCGAATGGTTGGCCAACCCTGTGCTGGTACTGAAAAAGAACAAGCAGTGGCGGATGTGCATCGACTACACCAGCCTCAACAAAGCCTGCCCGAAGGATCCGTTTGCTCTGCCAAGGATCGATCAGGTGATAGACTCCACAGCCGGATGCGAGCTGTTGTGCTTCTTGGATGCATACTCAGGATATCACCAGATCAAGCTGAATCCAGCAGAGCGGATCAAGACCGCATTCATCACGCCGCTTGGAGCCTTCGCTGCACCGACGATGACGCTCGGTTGAGGAATGCCGGCGCCACCTTCAGCGTTGCATGCGTAAATGCCTCCTCAAGCAACTCGGCAGAACGCCCATTTTATGTAGATGATGTGGTGGTAAAGACAGAAGCGTGGGGCGCTGCTAGAGGATCTCAAAGAGACCTTTGAGAATCTGCGCCGATTCCGCATCAAGCTCAATCCAGAGAAGTGCGTGTTCGGAGTCCCAGCCGGCCAGCTCCTTGGTTTTCTGGTCTCCGAACGCGGCATAGAGTGCAACCCTGTGAAGATCAAGGCCATTGAGAGGATGGAGGTCCCCACCCATTGTTGGATGTCTGAGTTCACCGGCTGCTTAGCCTCAATAAGCCGATTCATCAGTCGGCTGGGCGAGAAAGCTCTGCCGTTGTATCAATTGATGAAGAAGACCACTTTCTTTGAGTGGAACCACAAGGCAAACGAGGCATTTCTCCAACTGAAGAAGATGCTGACGACTCCCCTTGTGTTGGCGGCTCCGACTCCCAAGGAGCCCATGCTCTTATACATCACCGCCACCAGCCGAGTAGTCAGCACAGTTATTGTAGTTGAGCGCAAAGAGGAAGGCAAGGCGCTCCCGGTCCAGAGACCGGTATATTACTTGAGCGAGGTACTGTTGACCTCCAAGCAGAACTACCCTCACTACCAGAAGATGTGCTACTGCGTGCATTTTGCCGCCAAGAAGCTGAAGCCTTACTTCCAAGAGCATCCAATCACTGTGGTTTGCACCGCTCCACTCGCTGAGATCATCGGAAGTCAAGACCCTTCCGGCCGAGTGGCCAAGTGGGCTATCGATCTAGCCCCCTACACCATCTACTACCAACCTCGCACCGCCATCAAGTCGCAGGCGCTGGCCGACTTCCTCATCGACTGGGCCGAGACTCAATACTTGCCGCCTGCGCCCGACTCTACTCATTGGCGACTGCATTTCGACGGCTCCAAGATGCGCTCCGGCCTCGGAGCCGGCGTCGTCCTCACCTCCCCTAAAGGAGACAAGCTCAAATACGTGCTGCAAATCCATTTCGCCGCCTCCAACAACATCGCCGAATACGAAGCGCTCATCCACGGGCTCCGGCTTGCCAAAGAACTCGGCATTCGCCGGATCCTGTGCTATGGCGACTCCGACTTGGTGGTTCAGCGAATATCCGCCGACCGGGGCGCCAAAGACAAAACATGGCAAGCTACCGCTTCTTGGTGCAGCAACTCAGCGGGTATTTTGAAGGATGCGAATTCCTCCACGCACCAAGAAACGATAACGATCAAGCAGATGCATTGGCGCGAAGTCGGCTCCACTCGCCAGCGATACCTTCGCGCCGCCTTCACGCCTCCTCAAGCCGCCTATCAAGCCTTCACCGTAATCCGACTCCATTTTCGCGGCTCCCTCAGAGATAGTCGGATCCGACTCCAAGACCCCAACAAGCGACCTCAAGAAAGCCACGCTCGGCCAGGCTGCGCCCGGCATCGGGATCGCAGAAGTCGGCCGGGATCTGCGCTGGTCGGCCTGGGATCACGTCGGTCGGCCCGGAGACTTCAGAGCCTGACCCGGGGACTGCGTCAGTCGGCCCGGGAGCTGCCCCAGTCGGCCCAGAGATTCCCTCAATTCAGCAAGCGGCGGCAGAGTCCAACCCACCGCCTCCCAGCCCAGCCGCCCTCGTCCAAGTCGCTGTGGTGACAGTTGAAGAGATAGCAGCACCTTCATGGGCGTAGCCCATCCTCAAGTTCCTAGTAAACAAGGAGTTACCTACAGATGAGACTCTGGCTCGGCAAGTACAACGCCGAGCGGCAGCCTACACCATAATCAACAGAGAGTTAGTCGGCGCAGCGTCATTTGGTGTCCACCAGGCTGCGTGGAATCGAAACAAGGCCAAGCGATCCTCCGAGACATCCATCGAGGCAGTGGCCACCATGCGACCTCGAGGGCGCCGTGGCCAAGGCCTTCGCCACGGTTTCTTTTGGCCGACCGCCTGGAGGAAGCCAAAGAACTAGTCAAGAAGTGCAAGGTGCGGGTGTTCCGCTCCAAGCCCCTTGACCGCTTCGACTGAAGACAATCCCCATCGCTCGCCCTTCGCGGTTTGGGGCCCGGACATGGTGGGATTCTTTCAAGACGGCCCGAGGCGGCTCGACTCATTTGCTCGTCGCGATGGACAAGTTCACCAAGTGGGTAGAAGCAAAGCCCATCAAGAAATTAAACGGGCCCACAGCGGTGACCTTCATTGCCGACATCACAAGGCGGTATGGCATACCGCGACAAGATCATCACAGCATAACGGCACCAACTTCGCCAGAGGCGCCTTTGGCTCGCTTTACGCGGCGACGCAGGCATCCGATCCGACCTAGCGTCCGTTGCCCATCCGCAGTCAAGCGGCCAGTGGAGCGAGCCAACGGCCTCATCTGTCGGCATCAAGCCTCGATTGGTCGAACCACTTTCGAACGCCGCCGGGCTGTTAGAAGAACTGCCGCCGTCCTCACGGAGTCCGCGCCCGACCCCAAACAGATCAACCGGCTTCACGCTGTTCTTCCTCGTCTCTGTGCCGGCCGCTATCCCGACGGATATACAATTCGACTCTCCGCGAGTCTCTATGTACACCAAAGAGGAGGCTGAAGAAGACGCCAAGACGGCGCCGACTGCCGAAGAGGGCCGATTGTTGGCACTCGGTCGGTCCAAAGATCTACCAGCAGAGTCTGCGCCGATACTACAACCGCAAGGTCAAGCCAAGATCATTTCAAGAGGGCGACCTTGTGCTCCGGCTGATTCAGAGAACAGCCGGCCAGCACAAGTTGTCAGCGCCTTGGGAAGGTCCCTTCATCATCAGCAAGGTGCTAGGGAACGACGCCTACTATTTGATCGACGCTCAGAAGCCTCGAGCACGCAAGAGGGACGACTCCGGCAAGGAGACAGAGCGCCCGTGGAACGCAAATCTTCTTCGAAGATTTTACAGTTGATGCAGTATGTATCACGCTACCCCCTTTTGTATTAAGTACTAAGACCTTAGGCCCCCAGACGATCTCGGGACTGCCTTTTGATTATCTCAGATGATATCGATCTCGCTTCAAAACGCTTTCTCCTTTTTTTTATCATATCGTTGCACTCGGTCCGACCAGTCGCCCGGGACTTCGCCGCTTTGTGCTATGAAATGCCCCGAGGTCGACAAGTAATGTGCTGCGCTCAAAGCCGCCTCCTCACGGAAAGCCGCAGTCGCAGAGCGATCGCTTAAGCGGGGATGGAAAGAGCGAAGCGACACATGAAAAAAGGCTAAGGACTTAAGAGCTACGATAGCCCAAGCCGCTCCCGCCTTTACTTAGCCGACTCGCGAAAGCGCCGGCTCATAGTTTCAACTTTTATTAAAGACGGCCGACTTCGAGAGTCGGCTCTCGTCGATCTCACCAAACTTGTTACGGCGTTTAAACGACTAAGTACTTGCCTCCCTAAAGTAGCCGAAGGCTGACCCGCAGAATCAGTCCAGCAGCTGCCTGGGGCTAAGCAAGGCGGCAACCGAAGGAAGGCGGTAAAGGAAAATAGTCTAAAGAGCCAAAGCAAGGAAAGGCGGAAACTCGATAAATATGTACATAAGGCCCTTGGTCAATACACCCCGCTGGTGGAATTGTTCAGAATCGACAAGTTTTTTAAAGAACAAAAGAGACAGTAAAGTGATGCACTTAGGGGCGGCCTCCGAGCCGGAGGGCCGAGGCGGCGGCGGCGCTTGGACGTCGGGCAGATCGGGCTGGCGGTCTCGGCTTGGTCGCTTGAGCGACGGTCGCCGCGTCTTCCGAGGCTCGCATGGAGGCACGGTCAGGCCGAGGCTGGCCGCCGCCCGTGTTCTCGCTCCTCCTCCTCGCCACGCCCTCCGACTCGCCCTCCTCGGTGCTGGAGCCGATCACCACCGAGTCCTCCTCGCACTCTGGTGCATCCCAAATCACTCGGCGGAACTTCCTCGCCGTCGGCGTCCGCCGGGCACAAAGACATCGGTGTCCGTGGTACTCGGCGATGGCCGCCATTGGCTTTAAGCGCCTTCCACGGCCCTCAACTCGCCTGGGCTTCGACCGAACGCTGCCAGCGGTCTGAGTCCAGCCTGTGGTACCACCTTGACGAACTCCAGGTCCGGGCGTGTTCGGCACGGCCGAGCCCTCCAAGCTTCGCGACCGACGGCGACCTCCAGCCAGTCGGCCGTCCGACTGGCGGTGCGAAGAGCCGGCACCTCCGGCCACAGGGCGGCAACAACTTGGGCACCGGCGCGCTGGAGACGACGCATCAAACGATGAGCAGGACGAAGACGAGCCCCGATGCTCAAGAGCTGCTCGTCAATGGTTCGGGGGGCGTTGGCGGCGATCACTTCGCCCTGCACCCTCCGCTCCTCCCGATCCGCCTCGATGGCCAGAGGGACGGCCTGTGAGTGGCCAGGAAAGAAGTCTACCAAAGACAAGAAAGGAGACAGTCAGAAAAACTAGAAGACAGTCCGACACAGAGCCGAAAGACCAAAGAAGAGAAGCCAGGAGTTACCATCGACGATGTCCTCGAGATCGTGATAGCTGGAGGTCAGCATCGCCTCACGTCCGGTCCAGCGGCCCGCCCATCGCTAACTCGACTAGGAGGGCTCTTCCGCGACTTGGCGGCCCCTCCCCGCAGCTTTCCGGCAGTGTCCTTCGCCGCCACCAGCATCGCTGTGAAGGTCGCGCTCGAACGCAGCTTGTCGCACTCCTCCTTTGTGCGACGGGCGGTATTGGCCTCGCCCAGCCTGCCCTTGAAGGGCGGCATTGGCGTCTCAAGCTCAAAGAAAGACAAAGCATCGCCAACAAGAAAGGTCGCTGGGAGATCCGCCCGACCGCTCAGCAGCGGCCCAATCTCGGATTATAGCAACAAGCGCCTTCAGCGGCACCCGGCTGAAAAGAAAGAAGGAAGGTCGCCGGAGAGGTCCGGCCCGACCGCTCAGCGATCGGCCCAATCTCGGGATTACAGCCAGGCGCCAGGCGCTTGTGCGCATGAAGAAGGAAGAATCCGCCACTCGACTCTCCGCCAGATCGGCGGTCCGCTTCTCGGCCCTCAACGCTGCGGTTGAAGGTAGTAGCGTGGAGGTTGTGGTACTCTGCAAGGCCGGCAAAGCAAAGTCAGCCTTCGAGCTTGCTAGAAGGAGTTCCGAGCCGCCCGCTCAACAGCCGACTCCAACTCGGGGATTACATCAGCTGGTAGGGGCGCCGCCTCACGTAAAGAGACAAGAGACTAAAAGGAAAAACAAAGCATACTTTGACAGAGACCTGCAGGCCGATGCGTCTTGGTGTAGAGTTGAGGGTGTCGCTGGCGCGCAGCTTGGACCGAACGCCCGGGCTGGTTCAGCGGGCCGGTGCCGCCACAAGCACTCCAGCCGGTGGGCGCGCAATCGAGGCTCAAGGCCTGTGTTCGCCATGTCCGGCGATGTCGCCTTCCGAAGCTCGGGCGCTGAGCTCGTCGCTCTTCGACCAAGCGGCGTGGTCGGCACAGCGACCTGAAGGAGCAGCAAATGGCCGGCATCGTCTGCAATGGCGGATCTCGCGGGTCCACCGGGCTGCTTGCCATGCGGCCTCAAGACGGAGGCGGGGAGGTGGCGGAGGCGGCGCTGGGTGTCCGGAGCCCGAGGTGTCGCCACCTTCCTCTCGCGAGGGTTGGCGGTGCCGACTTCCCGGTCCGCCCTGCGGAATTCAGGGGCGGCGGCGACGACAATGGAGGGATTGAGCACGCCGGGCGCACGAACGGCCTCCTTCCTTCTGGCCACTGCCGCCGCCATGGCCTCTCCAGATGCCGCGTTGGTAGCCGCAGTCGGCTGCCCGCGCTTTCTCCAGCGGTCGGCCTCCTCTCCTCGCTTCCCCCTGCTGCCTGCGCCGCCCTCCCGGAGGTCGGGCGTGCAGGGTCAACCCGCCACAGATGAGTGGATGTCGCCTCGACCCCATGACGGAGGGCACGGTGGCTCTCTCAAGGGAAAGGGGGCGCTGGAGAAGAAAAAGGGGGAGTCGAAAGATTCAAGCAAAAGTCGAAAAGAAACAAAGGGTAAGAAACTTACGAAGAAACAAGCGGCGGCCTTTTCACTTCTTCCGGAAGCGGTTGGCCTCGCGCCACCTCCTCCCGCTTGGTCGCGCGGCGGTTCCCTCTGGCTTTTTCACTCCGCCGGGCGCATCGCCCGGGCGTGACGCCTTTTACGCTGCCCTGGTTGAGGGGCCGCTCTCGTTGACGGCGCGACGATTTCCACGCCGATGTCGCTTTTCGCCGGGCGGGCGAAGGTCGCCGACGGTCTCGAGGTCATAGCTCTTTCTTCTCCCGGCGCTTTCGGCGCCGCCTCCAGCCGCGCCAGTGCCCCTAAGTCGGGTCGTTGATGTCGCCGACCTCGCGTCGTGGACGACCACGCTGCTCTTCGAGGCGCCGCAGCGGGTGCCGGAGAGGATTCTACCAAAGATGCCAACAAGATCGAGTTTGAAGTCGATGCAAGCGAGATCGGCGCGACGTAAACAACTTTCCACCGCGGAGGGTTGTCACGCCGAAAACGCCTCCTGTCGAACCGCCACTCGCCGTGAACTTGCACGCGGCGATGAGGTTTACCATGTTCGCCATTTTCTCCACGCCGCATGTCCTTGGTGTACAGCCGCTTGATAGTGTCGGCCGCTCATCCGATGATGAGGTGGGGCCGCCTTGAGCGAAGCACCCGCGCGCGCCACGGCGGCGGCCAGGAGATCGGAGGCGACGAGCCCCTCCGTCTGGCCATGACTGAGGCGCGCCACGGCGCCGACCCGAGGGCGAAGCGATTTCAATCGATGGGACCAGCTAGGCGGCCGCCGCCAGCCAGCTCGGGTCGAAGGGCGCAAGTTGACCCGCCGTCCGGTGGAGACGCTTCTTCACGAGAAGTACGCCTTTCGCCACATCTTCACCGACTTCACCAGCGGATGGGCGGAAAGGGGTTGTCGGCCATCGTGGCGCCGCGACGCGATGATAGGTGCCGCAGATCGTTACCGGGCGTGCCGCAGCCCGAGTGCCGAGCTCAAGAGAAGAACTCCCCACAGCCGAGGGTGGGGAGAACGCCGATGTAGCCCTCGCATGTGGTGGCGGCGGCGGAGAGAAGCACCACCGCTGTTAGGGGTGAGGGGTGCGTGCGCAAGTTGTACAACTCGAGGAACGAGCGGCGAACCCGCCGCCAGAGCCCCATCCCGCCGCATGAGATGCGAGCGAAGATGACCCGCTGCCACGCGCTGGCCGGATCTTCCCGCGGGCGTTGACGGGCTTGCACCAAATCAAGGCCGGGAGGCGGCGGGTTCGGGCGCAGAACTCGGCGTCCTCCGCTGCCCACGCCCGAAAGCCATCCCATTCGCCGGAGCGCGAGGCGGGGGCGCGGCGGAAGAAGAGCTCATCGCCGTGAGGAAGAAAGCGACGGCGAGGCGAAGGGAAGAAGAAAGGCAGGAAAGCGGGGAGGGAGTGCGTGCCATGCCGCCGCCCTCCGCTTATTTATAGCCCAAACCGGCCGAGAAGCCGAGGGGCTACGTGGGGATTAATCGCGCCATCACGCACCCCACGCCGCTTCACGATTAACTCCCCACGGTTATCGCCCGCAGAACCACGTGGATGCTAACCGCCGCGGCCGCCGATCCGCCGGAGCCGAGGCGCGTAATGGTGGGCCCCACCGGCGGCCCGCCCCTTCACGCTGCGGTAGCAGGCTATCGCTTCCACGTGGCGCCGCGCGATAGGGACCGCCTCATAGATGGCGGGGGAAGCGAGCCGATACGCCACGGGTTTCCCGCCACGATTTAGTGAAAGGCGGCCTCACGGGCCAGGCGGCTCCAGCCGAGGCGGCTCAAGACGCAGCAGCCGAATCTCGAGTCGGCACCGCAGAAACTGAATCGCCAAGCCCCACGAGGCGGCGCTCACGGCTTCGCCAGAATTCGGGGACTACTGTCTGAGTAATGGGCCATGGTAGGCTGATCCAGACCCAAGATCTTTCAAGACATCGGGCAGGCCGCCTCACTCGAAGTCCCAAGAAGCGACCTTCGAGAAGGCCGAGTCCCAGCTGGCGACCTTCGAGAAGGCCGAGTCCCAGCAGGCGACCTTCGAGAAGGCCGAGTCCTAGCAGGCGACCTTCGAGAAGGCCGAGCCCCAGCTGGTGACCTTCAAAGAAGCAGAGCCCTCAGATGGCGACTCTGGAACAAGCCGACTCCGGGCTTGCGACCTCTCAAGGGGCCGACTATGAGAGTCGGCCCGCGACTTATCACGAAGATCGATGTGCAGGTACAGTACCGTGGCTGTCCCTCGACCCACGGGAAGAAGGCATGGCTACAAAGGAGCCGCTGGCCACTGGAGATCTCCAGAAGGCACGCGACTGCTGCCATGCCTCCTTTAACCTCAGCCACAGCACGAGACATCAGGGCCACGACATGGCGGTGACGACGCCCAGAGATCGCCAGCCCCCGTCGCGGCTGAGATAGAAGAAGACGGCCGAGAGCTCAAGACGGCCCTACGAGAGTCGGCCGCCTCCACCCGGGCCCCACAAGCCATAAACCGATTGACGGGAGTGGCGATGATCGCCGACATGACATGTGCACTGCTCCCACGACCCCATGACCGGCTCATGGCATCAAGAGCGCTGTACATGCTGATTCTGCTGTTCTGGGGCCCGCCAATGGCGGGCCCTGTAAGCGGGCAGGGAGGACGGCTGTCGAGAGGTCGACGATCGGGGCCATGCCCACGCCGATTACTATTCTACCCCTGTGGGTAGGCCTATATAAACCCCTGGCGCCCATGCAAAGGGTTCGCCCCGATAGGTTTAGACACATAGAAGAGGGGAAAGAGCTAACCTTGCTCCTCCCTACCTCCACACAGCTCGAGGAGCACCATTGTACTATCGCACCATAGTGATCATGCGGAGACCCCGCAGAGCAGCAGTAGGGGTGTTATCTCCTCGAGAGCCCCGGCTGGGTAAGATTCGGCGGCATGTGTTCGCCATCCCGCTTCTGTGCACCGCGACGCTCTACTCGCCCCACCATGATAAGCCACCTGCTGGCATATGTCGCATCCAACCCCGACAAGTGCAAATATAGGGAACAAAGCAGCATATCATATACATCAAGTTGTCAAAGAAGCACCAGCACAAATAAACACCGCAACAAAACAAATCCAGAACTGAAACCACTTCAGAAGATCTCAAGAAACAATATCCCGGTACCCATAATGCTGGAAAGATGCTTAGCAAGCTTATTAACTTTCTCTTGTTTGGCGCTTAAATCCTCCAAATACGCTTGTCAGTTGCACCGTAAAATATGCATCTGAATTCTCGCAGGACTTCTCAGCCCTTCATCTTCCCGTCGCAACACATCTCGATCGATGTCTTTCAACTTGAAGTTGAGACTCAAGAAGATGAACTGATTCAGCAATGAGTTCAAGAGATTGTGCCAGAGAGGGCCAAGAATCTAACACTACATCAAGACAGACTTTGGGTTCCTCACCGCCGCCAAGATAGTTTTTATCAGCTTTCTTGGAGACCAACAGGGATGTCTCACTATCTTGAACCTTATATGCATTACTTCCTTTACCATTGGATAACGTGGTACTGTTCTCCAATATTTTGTCTACATTCTAAAAGAGAAACAAGCAGACACATCACATGTTTACCATGTCGTATATGAAACTCATTTTGGTAAATCAGGTCAGTAGTAAAGTGGACAAGATAACAGCATGAAACAAACATATATCTATGTGGCATGGTCACTTTATGGTCTATATCATTCTAGTTTTTGTTGCCAAATCAAGATAGAGACACAGTTCAAATAATATTTGTTCAAAACAAAGCAGAATAGATAGAATATAAGGGTGGGTAACTATAGAGCAATAACAACACTTGTAGTGTGCATGACATGAGAACATAACTGTTTATTCAATTGAAACTGAAATCAACAGAGAGCAGGTTACAAAAGCAAACCAGTTAAAGAAACAGGTTTAAAACATACCTGTTGCGCCATTGGATTTTCAATTCCATCCTTCAAATTTGAAAATAGTTGGTATGAGTAAATACAGTAATGCAAGAGCAAAGGAGTATGAACCATAGCTACGTAACCTGACCTCGAGAACAAATCTTCTCTCCTTAAGCGTTGAGTTGGGATTCGAGTGGTGGTCCTCGTGCTTTGGGCACCGCAGCCCCCTTTACTAACCGCCGTGTTTGGGTGCTCTGTGGTGGAGACGGTGATGTGTCAACTGAACTAGGTTACTATCTCGCCGGGTTGGGGTTAAAAGGTGTAGCTGGTTCTTCGTCCAACCGGGTAGGGGTACAATCTCCGAGAGTCTGGGTTATGTGGTGGATCTCGTCCTTGGGCAAGTACAACCGTGGTTCTATCTACATCAACTCGGTAGCACTATCTTTTCAAGACCGTGTTGTTACTCCCTTAGATATCGCCATCACGCCTCCAATTCAAATGGCTGATAAACAAGAAAAGTAATTGAAAGTATAGACATTGTATGATAGACAGTGCAATGGATAGTGGGGAATAAAAGAGGGCATGAAATAATTCATATTTATGTTGTCTAACCAAACAGGATAGCATGACACAATTTCACATATATGATGGCTAACTAAACAGATAGCATGACACAATTTCACATTATGATGGTAAATAAAAGGAATGGAAAGACATAGTTCAAAATATGAGACTATGTAAACAGGATGACATGACATAACTATATAATGTGTTTATTAAATAGGTTGGCATGCCATAATTCACATACATTCATGGATAGAATGCCATAATTCTAAATATGATTAGTGTTAACACTAAACAGCATGAGATGATATAACTATATGATGTCTTTATTAAATGGGTTGCCATGCCATAATTCAGATAGATGATGTGTATGTACTATGTAAACATGATGGCATGATATAATTCAAATATATGATTTATATAGTAAGCAAGTAAGCAGATGGCAATCTATATATTATGTAAAAACTAAGCAATGCAAGACAACATGCATGACATGGGTAATATAACCCTGCCAAGTTTGAGCATAGACCTCAGGGGAAATAGGATGGTCATCGGCCTCTCAATCCTCCTCCGAGGAGCTCTCAGAGCAAGCAAGATGTCTCGCTTCAGCAGTAGCATTGTCTGCTCAATACCTTGTTTTCACTCCAGATACTTCCATCACCGCTTCAAATGGCTGATGCACAGTGAAGAGTAGTTGAATATACAAACGTTGTTTCATAAATGGAACACGTAATACAAAAAATGATAGCATGATATAATTCACATACATGATGATTGGATAAACAACATGGCATTGCATAATTCACATATATAATGCCTTTGCAACAAGATAGCATTGTATAATTCACATATATAATGTCTTGCAACAAGATGGCAATGCATAATTCACATATATGGTAATTAGACACCTAACAGTGTGGCATTCACACAAAGCATGTCTAAACTAATCAAATGGCATAGCAATGCGAGACACCATACGCACGATATGAGCAACATAACCCTGCCAAGTTAGAGCATACACCTCGGGGGGGGGAATAGGACTGGTCATCTGTCTCTGAATCCTCCTCTGAGGAGCTATCGGTAACCAGCGAGATATGCGCTTTGTCAGATAGCATAGTCTGCTCAGAAGACCTTATTTTCACTCCAGAATTTGCCATCACCGTGTCAAATGGCTGATGCACACGAAGAGCAGTTGAATGTACTAACATTGTTGATGAATGTAATATGTAACGAAAAAAAGATGTCCTGATATAATTTACATATAAGATGACTGGCTAAGCAGGATGGCATTGCAAAATTCACATATATGATGCCTGGCTAAACAAGGTGGCGTTGCATAATTCACATAAACGATGAATAAACTAAATAGATGGCATTCGCACAAAGGATGTCTAAACTAAGCAGATGACATATTTGATGTATAAAGTAAGCAATGCAAGACACCATATGCATGATATAACCAACATCAACATGCCAAGTTAGAGCGAAGACCTCAGGGGTAAATAGGAGTTATCTTCTCCAGAATCCCCGTAATGTATATCTTCCTCTCGACACAATCCAAATGCGTGGAGGGGGGCTGCCTTTGCGCTACCATGGAGCGACGCCTGCATGAAATTATATTGCCACGCAAGGCTCGTCTCTTTTGCTCTACATGTTCGGTTCCATTGTTTACAATAACTGCATGCATAGGAATAAAACATAGTGAGATTATGTAAGGAGTGCATGCAGAAATCCAGAGTGATGGTAGCAACTCGTGGATAGACCCAAAACCAATAATAGCAGCAGATAATGGCTTCAGCTAATAAATACAGATAATGGCTTTTTACCGCTTGTTTCCCACCCAACATGAAACTCATAGTAGACACCGAGATTAACCAGATAGTAGATAGATACTATGGATAGCGCCCCGATATGTACCCCACAACCATTTAAAACTCAAGTTTGACCATTAGTTTGGAGCTGACTCAGAGTCTAATCGGTGAACATGACGATAAAGTAGCATGTAATATTGCGATGCATAACGTAAGCAGACATCGAAAGAGTGCGACCTCTTTGCGGACCCGTAGTCCTCGAGGTCATCTGCTCGTTGATGATGGTAATGTAGTTTTCATGGCTACCAACAAGGGGAAGAAGATCTCGAGGTGGCGAAGATAGTCTGAGGCCGGATCCCTGCTCGCTGGACCCTTCTTGTTGGAGCAGCTGAGCTGGGTGGACGACGCGCACAGACCGGACAAACCACGCAAGGTTTTTTTGACAACTATCTGTAAGAGAAGTAATTCTGTAAGGGCTCATTTGAATTGGAGGATTCCAACAATGCAGGATAGGAAATAGACAGAATAGGATAGGAATGCACGGCAAAACAGAGAATTTAAAACACAGTGATTTCTCCTAACTGGTGTTTGATTCACAACAATTGGAAGATCACGGATGCAAAGAAGCATGGTGAGATTAAGTCAAACCACAAGAAAATGTACGGTTATAATGCTATTATGCTACTATCTCTTAGTCTTGTGCTTCATGAATAGGAATTTGAAAAGGAGGACAAGTGAAAATTAAAATTCCTACGCTTTTTTCTTTCAAGGAGACACTAAAGGAACAAATCCGTGTGCTCAAGGGACAATATATATAACATGTAGAGTAAAAAGAGATGCAACAAGTGTACAACCTCTTTGGCAAAGCCATGTCGATCTCAAGTGATTGGGTTGGTCGGTGAGGATGCTCCAACTGACTTTTGCTGCCGGAGGAGGGAAGAAGATCTTAGGCGCCTGGAGATGGAGCCCGAGGTATCGCCTCCGCCGTGATGGAGGGTTTCGCTGCTGAGCAGCTCCGTGAGTTGTACGACGCCGAGGCTGAAGCAGACAAGAGAGACAACAAACAACGTTAACCTGAGTGGAATTCTAATAGCATCTCCAATACATGACGAAAATACATAACCACAAAGTGCTAGATGTAAAATACATCAGCCGCCATCTCGAACTTAACTCGTCAAACTGAACTTAATTGTCGAAACCGAACCTAACTGTTGAAACTGAATTTTGTCATCAAACTGAATTTTGTTGTCAAACCGAACACACTAGCAAGGTGAGGCTACACGTCACCGATTTTGCAGCCGTTGATACGAAATCAAGGGCCTGCGGTTCATCTTCAACCTCCACCCCTCGAGCCGCCACCACCACCGCCAAACAGCAGCCTCGCCGCCATGCGCCGGGCGGTGCACCGCCCGCCCAAAAACACTCCCCACCGCCGTCCACCGCCCCCTCGCCATCCTCTAGCCCCCCGTGTCGAGCTTTTTCTCACGATCCCCACGCCACCGCCTCGCCAACGCCCCACCACCGGCGCACCACCGCCCCATCCTCGAACCCTAAGATAGATAGTGGGTACCTCTCAGAGAACCCCCTCCCCGCTGTGGCTGGTTCTTCCTTCACCCCATGAGCCCACCCTTGAAATCGATCGACCCAAAAGTCGATTCAATCGATCAAGTGTAGCCAAACCGAGCAGCATCACAAGCAAGAGCAAGAGCGAGCAGCAGCAGCGAGCAAGAGCAATAGCAAGAGCAGCATCAGCAGGGACCAAGAGCAAGAGCAGAGCAAGAACATGAAGCGAGAGCTAAAGCAGCAGCTCCTATCGATGTGGACGCCGCCGCCGAGGGAGCGACGCCGGGAGGAAGTGGCGCGACACCGCCAGGATGGAGCTGCGCCGTCGTCGGCTCGGGACCGAAAGCACCGCAGCACCGTGAGATCGAATCAAGAAGAAAATGCGCGATTAGTGTACAACCTCTTTGGTGGCGCCGATTAGGCCGCAGCTTCATCCGAGGAAACGGTGATGATGATGCTCTTCCGGTGGTGCAGTGAAGATGGCGGTGGGAATGGAGGTGGCGCGAAGACGAGGGGAACGCCGGGCAGCTCCTTGGAGGTGGAGGACGGGTGGCTGAACCGCAGGACGATGAGATCGACGACGGATCCTCATCCGTATGGTGGATGAGGGACGCCGAGGTGTTGCTGTGGACGACGCCGTCGGGAAAAGCTCGGCTGGGTGGCGGACGGAGCAGGTGTGGGGTTTCGTCGCGGTTTTCGCGGCCTCGTGTACAAATGGGTGGGCGGATGGGATGGCAAGTGGGGAACCATGGCTTAGAGACGCGCTTGTCCGAAATGTGGGTAAGTTACGAAAGTACCCCCACCGATTTGAGGCGGTTCTTTCGTTCAGGGTACCACGGCATTTCAATTGTCGGGATTTCACAGAGGTGGGAGTTTTCGCGCGTAATTTCGAATAGCAAGGCACGGGTTGAGATGGAGGGAGTTGTTTGAGCACAACGAGACAAAGATATATCTTAAATATTTCGCCAATAAGGCGCTGGTTGAAATTTCCTGACAAGCCTAACGGTAATCGTATCAAATCAATGCGACTACAAATGTCATTCAAAACTTTGAATTCATGTTATGTTCAATTAAAATATTTCGCCACGGTATAATGCATGCAACCTACTACTCAAATGAACGCTTTAGTGCATTCCAAACGATATACTACCGCTCAATATGAACTAAATTTGAATAAGATCTACAATAATGATTGTTGTGAAGTCAAAGCATTTGAATTCGCTTTCTGTTTTAATAAGATCTACAATCATCATTATTGTCAAGTTAAACCATCGCTTGTGTATTATCTTCACAGACACCACATGATCGTTTCGAGTTACATATGAACTATGTGTACTATATGAACTCGAACTAGATTTTTGAATCCACTTTATTTTGATTTCAAATCACATTACATTTCTAGCTCTAGCTAGATCTTCATAATCTAAACCATGTCTCATATGTATAATGTGTTTATCACATTATGTATGGTGCCCCGCCTCACGCCTACAAGTATTTAGATGTGAGTTGCAAACACCACACATTACCACAAATTCAAATAAAATGTGAGAATGTTCGATATATAGTATTGTTTAGATTGCTCGATATTTAGTTGTAAGCTGCAAACGCCGCACATTATCACAAATTCAAATAAAATGTGAGATTGTTTGATGTATAGTATGGTTTAGATTGTTCGCATTTAGCTGTGAGTTGCAAACGCCATGCATTATCACATTATGGTATAACATGTGCACAACACGGTATCACCGCTATATTCATGCATGCAATGTTTAAAACACTATGATCTCCTATTCAAATATATGAATCCGCTTTCATATCAAATTATGATCTTTGTTAGTCTCTTACACCCACACAATCCTCTAACCTTTGTAGCTACCACTAACTTTCTCTCTGCATGCACACGCCTCCTCGCCCTCCCTCCCTTGGCATTCTATCCACCGGCACATTCATTTTTTCCTTTAGGTCATTCTCCCGAGTCTCCACAACTCCTTTCCGACACACACCGATCGATAAACCTCTCCAATGATGCCTCGCCTACAAATACACACACACAGCTTCAATCTCCTCCTTTATGTGTCCTTGCCTCGTGTCTCTCATATGGTCGACACACGTAAACTCTCACCCCTCTTTAATCGATCTCACAACCGCACACTCCTCCCTATCCAGCTAGTAGTTGGGCCTCTCGCACCACCTCCTAGCTCCATTCTCTCCGCTCTATCCGCCTCACTGGGCCTTATTTGCCTCTAACAAATGGACGACACCGACCGATCTCTCGCTATACATATAGCCAGCTAGGTCCTTATAACTCGCTTTTACCCACACATCGATCGATCTACCTCATTAGTTGTGTCTCCTTCCTCCGATAAACAACAATTGATCTACCGATCTAGTTAGGTTTGCTTACCAAACACATGGTTCCCTTCATCATCCATGGATGCGCCCCGACAGATCTATCACGCACAGCACACACGTAAACACATCCCCACTCTTATTGATAACATTGCGCTCCACCCTCGCTTGTCTAGTAGGCCTCTCCCAACATCTCCGAGAAGCAACTCCATCACCCATCCAAAGACTCTACCCCTCTCCCTCTCTCTCTCTCTCTCTCTCTCTCTCTCTCTCTGTCCCATCATATTTCCCGCCCTTCGCTTATGTATGGATGTCGACCGATCTCCCTCATGACATAGCTGGGTCTCTCCTTCTCAACACATATACGAAGTCGTTTCTACCTCTATAGTTAGGCCTCCGCCACCCCTCCCCCACCCCCTCCCCCACACACCGATACATCAAGCGCTCTAGTCATGTCTCCCCGCCACACACAAACTTGACATGTGCCTCTAACGCTCCGTAGGCCAGTCGCCCTATATCTTTGACTTGCACACACACACGCAATTTCGATGGCTCTCTTCATCGATCTCGCACCCACCCGTACTTGATCCTCTCTTCGACTCTATCGATAGCTATGACCCTTCCCTCTCTTCTCGTGGATTGCCCGACCTCTATGTATGATATGGATAGGCCTCCATTTCACACACATTGCATGCAAAATTTTGTTTGAGATGTCATCGACACATATTCCCACAAATAATTCACGAAATCAACCCCCACCCCACCCCCACCCCCACCACAAAACCAAAAACACTCATGAACGCGGTTTGTATCTCTCACACACACCCACGTAGTGGGGGACGTGGCACGAAGAGAAGAGGTGCATGCACGGCATGACGATTCTGCCTCTTTCCCAACCACACCCGCAGGGTACACGGTGGAGCCTATTTCAGACGAAAAAGGCAGCCCACGTGGTAATTTGGCACGTACCGTTGTCCACTTGGTGGAGGGAGGATCGCCTACCACGGGTGAACAAACAAATTGCAACTTGACGCTATGTTAAATTAAAAAAGAGGCAAACCATGTGGGGCCTACCTTAGAGGCAAGGCTCTATACACCGGAGTACTTTTGATGTGTCCCACAACTCGCAGAACGAGGAGAAGCTTGCTTAGTATGCCGCCTCCCCCCCACGGGCGCGGTGGCTCGCAGGATGAGGTGAAGCTTGCCCTCCTCACCCATGCGCTGCTGTGGCTCGCAGGACGAGGAGAAAATTTTACTACCCTCCGCTTACTCCTCGTCCCTACTACCTTGGTTATAGAGATTATATCATATTGTTTGGAATATATATGTCCTTAGTAGATTTCAATATGAACTACTAGTACATACTCCAAACACCGATGTATATAGACGTATTTTAGAGTGTACATTCACTCATTTTGCTCCGTATGTAGTAGCACTCTCCCTCGCCTCGACCTCGCCCATGGCAGGACGTGCAGCAATTCATTCGGTCTCATATAGCCGTAACGATATATACTGACTACCATTATTGCTCGACTTCCTAAGAGGCTAAGAGCCAATCGCAAGGTTAATATTTTGGAGATGCCAAGCGCAAGGTTATAGGAGAACGAGTAGTAGGTGCCACGCCATTTATAAATAAATTTTTTTCTTCAAGGGCACGACGCAATATGATAGGTTCATATGGAGAGAAAAGGAAACCGCTCCACTATATACATAGTCGACGGCCAGCCTACACGGTTGCTTGCTGGGGTTGTTTCTTCACACTCTCTCGCACAAAACGACTGTGGTCACATCTCTAACATCCCGGCGGATCACGCCCGCTTGGGGAAGGGGTGGATGCTTAGTGTAGATGCGGTGTCCGCCGCCGACGGCGAAACCCACTATCGGCACGCCCCGATCAGGGGTCCCCGCCGTTCTCTCACAAAGCCGTGAGGTTGCTTTCGCCCTTGCTCATCGCCGCGACGTAAGGCTGCCGCCCCGCCGCCTCCTCAAGGTCGAGCTACGCCCTCGTGTACAACTCCTTTACAGCCGGCTTGCACCATCGCCTCCAAATGCCCACATCACTCCCTCGTGGATATTTCTACTTTTGCCCCGCACATACCGATACTTCTACTCGCTTCTACGCATCAGATTTGTGATGAGTTTATGTCTCATCAACTAGTCCTAGTAATCTTATTCTAATCACGCTTCTTCAATTTCTTTGCCACAGTGGATGCTCATCTCGATTTTGGTGAAACTGCACAAAATGATCCGATGGTCAAAAGGTTGCAAACTTCATTTATTAGGAAGCTCGAACGTTGCCAAAGAAATTGAAGCCTGGTCAGGTTCACGGTTCAAGGGCTAGGGACCTGATGGATCGCTTTTTTCTTTTAGTTGCCTCTGCTCCAAAATAAGTGTCAACTTTAGTAGTAGTACAACTTTGTACTAAAGTTTGCACAAAGTTGAGACACTTATTTTGGAACGGAGGAGTACATATATTTGCTATGATCTCGTCAATCATTGAGATGCAATAGCATGCATGTTAGTCTCCTTTGTATTTGATGAAATGTTGCAACGGGCAACCTTGGACGCAAGATACATGTAACAGAGCTGAAGTTTATAGCATTGTACAAATTTATCTCGCTGATAAATTACAAGACGCACTAGTACTATACTAGTACTTCCTCCGCTCCTAAATATAAGTCTTTGTAGAGATTTCACCATTAACCACATGCGGATGTATATAGATGCATTTTAAGTGTAGATTCATTCATTTTGTTCCGTATGTAGTTCACCTAGTGGAATCTCTACAAAGACTTATCTACTAGTAATAGCTAGCCCCCACTACTAGGAATTCTCTATCCTCTCCTTGAGCCACATCATCAAAATTGACGAGCTGTTAGATGAAGTAAATCAGTCCATAATAGCCATCTGATCTAGACGTTGAGAGGCTCAGCACTAAGCCACATGCAAGCATGCAGAAATACCGTGGCACATGCATGTGAGTGGGTTTTAAATCACATCAACATGTCTGCATGCAAGCATGCACCGGTAGCATGCATGTAAGTGAGCTTTTAAGTCCCATTAACATGTCAAAAAGAAAAATATAATCCCATTATGCAGTAGGAGTTGGCTGATCTTTTTTCCTTATGTGGGATGATCTAAATGATGATGGGAGTTTATTTAGTTTGGCTACCACATTTGTCATGCGGTTATAGATTTTTTTAGTTCTATGAAATCGATAATTTTGCGCAGAGAGATATACCGCTGTTCCGCGGCAACGAGCGGGGACTCATCTAGTAATATTTAGGAACGGAGGGAGTACTATGTAAAGAGTTAGGTGTCGCACGGTGATAGTGTGAGGTGGGCCATGTAATCACCGAGCTTAAGTGTTTTCACCGCTTTGCACTCCTCCGCAGTAAGAATGGAGAAAATTGTAATCTACTACCTCCTTTCACCGAAAGCGTGGGACATCCAAAGAGTCCTACCACCTCAAGAATAAAGACCAATGAGCCACAAATCACATAGACCCAGCAAGAAGTTGGACGGACGGCAAGCAACCATCACTCTTGCGCCAAAGGAGAGGTCGCGTCCGCTCTGCCCGCATGAATGCGGCACCGATTCTTTGGAGCGGCGCCGACTGCTTTCGGGAAGGCGAGGGCGGTGGAGGGCTTTGGGTGGGCCAGGCTGGTCAGAGCGGGCGTGGCAGCTGTCCGCATGTCCCTACCGGACACGCCTGAAACGAGAGGATGCACCGACTCGCGGCTAAAATCGTACACTACACACCATATCTCTGAGGAGTAGGTCGATCTGTCGACTCTCTAACACACACATGCTGTTAAACACACACACACACACGCACGCACCTTGGTCCCGCTGCACCTTCTAACGTGACTTATTACACCTAGACGGATGGAGTAGTAAGTATACGACATACGGTGGCACACTGACTTAAGTCGAATACAAGTGCCCAAAATTTGTGTGCATGTTATAATAAGGATTCACTTAAAATAGTACGTGAGCGTAACAGAGGGATCAATTGGACAAGGTTCCCAGCAAGAGCGTAGATGTGTGAGGTAGTAAGATACACCACTGGGCGCTTTTAATTTTTCTTATTAATTTGTTTGTTTCACCTCCGACCGGTGGGACCCAACGACTACGTGGAGAGAGGTAAGGTGACTAAGGCTGCATTATTTCGCACCACCGTGATAGTCTTACCACCAAAGCCACATGACACGATTATGATTGAAATCCTAATGACTCCTGCACACACACACACAAAAAAACACGGCATGCTTGTCACACTAATGCAGGAATGTATAAAGGTTATTTTCCTCTCGCTGAACATAACGGAGGGTTGTGTAGTTGGTTAGCCTGTTCGCCATCAAACTTGAGGTCTCGGTTCGATAACTACACTTGAGCATAATTTTTGCCAGAGGATTCTTTGACCGGTCAAAATGTTTTCTAGGGTTTGCACGCTTCACACTCTCTCCAATATATATATATACACGCCGGAGCCTCTTCACCGCTTGAAGTTGCTCCTTCACACTCTCTCGCCTCTCCTCGCCGGATCCTTAGCGCTAGAAGTTGCTCTCTTCACACTCTCTCGCCTCTCCAGATCTAAACAAGACTTCGCCTGATCCTCTCTCTCCCCTCACTGCTGCTCAAAGAGCTGGCAGGATCCATCCGCCGGGAAGGGAAGGAGGCTTAACGCTGTCGCCGGCGGCGAGGGAGGGAATCCACTACCGGCGCTGTTGTTCACTTTCCACCCAGCGGCGGTGCGGGATGGCCTCCGACCCTTCTTCTTCGCCGCTGTCCTGTCACTAATCGAACCACGCCCCAAGAACCTGAAGGTATATTTTACTTACTCCACATGCATTGCTCTAGCTGCATGTATACCATGAATCTAGGACATGGTTCAAAGAGGAAAGGAGTGGGGGAAAGTAGTGGGAAAAGTTGTATATAGCATGAATCTAGGACGTGGTTCAAAGAGGAAATGAAGGGGGAAAGTTGTATAGCATGAATCTAGGACGTGGTTCAAAGAGGAAAGGAATGGGGGAAAGTTGAATCGCATAAATCTAGGACATGGTTCAAAGAGTAAAGGAAGGGGTGAAAGTACTAGTTCAAAAGGAAAGGAAGGGACAAGGTCAGAGTTTGAGCAGACTAGATTTGTCAGCCACATAGGGAAAGGTGTCTAAAGATAAAAAATGGGACCAACACAAATATGCTCCTTGGTTGTTTGTTCTTTGTTGCAACAGACTGCATGACCACAAGACATCGGTAGATGCACATGGTGCTGGTGGCCCACCGTCCTGCAACTCATTAGTTGTTGTTAATCTATGGCCCTATTTGGTTAAAACTCCCTAGTCCCTACCGCTTGGTTCTAGGGACTAAACATGGACTAGAGGTTATTAAATGACATGATAAAAGACCATGTTACCCCTAGTAATGAACTAATAGAAACAAGGTGCGATGCATGGCAGGGCAACTGTTGAAAAGTCCCAAAAGACTCCTCGGTCTTCTTTCTTTAGTCCCAAATGCCCACTTTTAGTCCCGAAAAGTCCCTCCTGCTTGGTTTAGATGTGACCGACACGGAGTTTTTTAGTCCCTACACCAAAATGTCCTCGTAAACAAACACCTCTAATAATGCCGCTAGAAAATTGATGCAATGCCACGCTTAAAAGCAAATTACATGTTTAACTAATTTTATTGTTAATATAATCTCTATGTTAATATTAATCAATGCCACCGCTTGAGAAATGCTACTGCCTTGCTTTCTTTCCCATTTAGATAAGGTAGATGCTTCTTTTTGTTGGCGTCATCCACCGTTATTGACCACTAATTGTTTCCTTTGCACCTCTCGTAAACAGGGTTATCTATTCAATTGTTGCTATTGTGACCTTTTGTTGCACTACACAAAACACTTTTGTTTTAAGAGTGTTTTGTGCAGTTCAACCAAAATGTCACACCGACAACGTTGCTTGATTGCTTGATCTTAGTGGAACTGCACAAGAGGAGATCTTACTTCCTATCCGCTAAGGCTAATTTGGTTCAGATCTTCTTCTTGTGAGTTGTTTGAATTCGCATCATGAGAGGTCAAGATTAGCCTTCTTTCACATGATTCTGCAGTTGTGCTTTCATATGTTGTGCTACTTGTATGATAATGTTGCTTGATTTTAGTGAACTGCACAAATGGAGACAAGACTTCCAATCAGATGTGCACCGTAATATCCCATTGAGGTAAGATAAGGATATTTCACAACTGCTGGCCTGTATTTTGCCACTTTCATCGTAAAATTAAGTTTAGTACTATACTTGTGCTCCCTAATTGACATGCCAAATCTTACATTGAAGGCGTAAGCTTGTCTCGTTATTGAACCAAGTGATGACGGGAAGAACAAGCGAAGAAAACAAAATCAACTCCCGGTGCTGTAATGAAGCACTGGAACTGTGATGACACAAGTAATGATATAGTTTTGCATCTTAAGTTATTGCTATGGCTGGAACGAGCAATTGTTTTGCCACTTATTTGATGCCATACGTAATTATCTCTACTTGTGCAAACAGGGATCTTCTTTGAAGATACCATATATTTTAGTGGAACTGCACAAGAAGATGTTGGAAACATTAAACTAATCGAGGAGTATATAGTAAGCATGGCCACCCCCAGAGATAGCAACAAATGGTTCCCGAGAAGTGCTTCATCCGATGCTCTCACACAATCAGCCTCCCGACAAAGGTTGGTACTCACCAACCGATTTCATCCATATGATTGAGCTTTGTCATCTCTATTGGTGTTGTGCTACTGTTTAGATACTGTCATGAAAAAGTGGTATTGTCCTTGGGAAGTGCTTCATCTGTGTTGTTTTAAATATTTCCTTTCCTTTTTTTGAGCAAACATGGATGCTAGCATTTAGTAGTCCTCTTGTCTTTGCACAACAGGATCATCTTCCTCTAAAGAAGAATATGGAGTACGTGAAGTGACTAGTTCCGATTATGCCAGGATGAAGAAGCACCGCTTATCTTCTCATCAAGGAGCAGTTGAAGGATGGTTACATTACTCCCCACAAGACCAAACTAACTTCAGCTCAGAAGGACTGACAAATCTCCATTTTTTGTTGTGATGCGCGAGTACAATGTTGTTCTAGGATTCTTTCTGGTGAGTTCCATTTTTCTAAAAGTGTGCTCTACATGTACCATTTATGTGCTCGTTGAAACTGCTAATTCATAGTACAGTTTGCTTTATACTAATCACTTTTTTGTATTTGTGCAAACAGGGGTGCTCAGCTTGATTTCAATGGGAACTGCACAAAATGTTCATGAATACATCGAATCATTCATTTCCACCACAAGAAAGGAGGTGCCCATAAGTTCAAGGCTGCAACATATAAGGGCGAAATCATACAAGCTACGCGTGAATTTGGTTGATTTTGTGGAACCGCACAAAAGAACAAATGGTTTATTTAGCACGAGTTGCCATGTCAATGTCCGAATCGATGAGAAACCCCGCCCATTCCACAATCATAGGCATTTGATATTTTGGAATGGGACAACCTTGTCAAATTTTGCTCATTGATTTTAGCAAGATATGCATTTGATATTTTTGAATGGGACGCCTTTGTCGTCAAAGCACAATGCATCAATTTTTTCTTTATTCTTTAGTTGTGAAGTAAATATTGCCTCCGACATGTGAGTCGCCGAGATGCATAATCATCGATTGTTTTGAATGTTCTCTATGAATTGCCAGCCTATGTGTTTGATTGCAATGTACGTAAACGCTAAAAGCTGCTCAAACTCTTTGTACTCCTTCGCTCTTTTTACTTCAGCACATTGTGAAAGTGCATACTTTTTGTATAAGATTGGTCAAAGTAGAGATACTTTGACTCTGCAGAAAAACTTGTATGCGACTAGAAAGGACCGGAGGGAGTACATGTGAAACTCGCTGCAAACGTGGTGATCACCCCGAATAATGCTAGTATGTATTGTTTTGCATGTTCATCCAATGCCGTGATACAGAATTTAACTAATCAAAATAAATTCATTCATACATGGTCGGATTTCATATAAACATGCCGGATTTCATTACATTTCATACATTCTTCAACTAAAAGGTGTTTATGGCCGCATGCATCTCCTAGATGCAGAGGCCGGGGGTCATCCTCCTTTTCAAAAAAACTAAAAAGGGGTGCGCTGGAGGTATAATTAATTAACCGAAGCTACCCACCTGTGTCCCGCTGAGCCGAACAGAAAGCTAAGGATTTAATCAGTGTAGTTGCATGAATCGACATGTGGCCTATTGGGCCCACGTGTCACCACCAACCGCACCAGCAGCTAAGTAGAAGCAGCGTTTTCTCCAGCGCAGCTCCGACTCCACGCCGCCGCCAAGAAGCTAACCGCCGCCAATGGTCAACCCGCTTAGCTTGGCTTCAACCGAGGGTAGCAGCGTGGCCTTACTTGGACCCAAGCGGCGGCGACTCACCGTGTTCTACTCTTCCTCGCTTTTCGTGTGGCGCGGCCTCGCTGGCAGCGGGCGGGCTCGGCGGAGCCGGGCGATGTTTTCTCTCGCCGGCGGGCGGCGCCACGGCGGAGCGGTGGAAATCTCTCCCCACGTTGCGGCACGGTGGGGCTCGCTGAGCCGGGCGATGTCCTTCGCTTCGTTGTTGGCGGGCGGGCTCGCGGAGCCGGCGGTGTCCTCTTCGTTGTTGGCGCCAAGGCTCGCGGAGCCGGGCGGTGTCTCTTCGCTTCATTGTTGGCGCCAGGGCATCGGCGAGCAGGCGCTGCCGACGCCAAGGAGCGGGACTCGAGCCGGCATTGTCCTTCGCTCGCCCCGGTTCGCCAAACAGCCGCCCGCTTCATCGCCTCTTTGTTAGCCTTTTGTAGGCGTCGCAGCCTCGCCACCCACATGCGGTATCGCCAGCCGAGGCGGCCTTGCGGGCGGAGCGGTACGAGTCGAGCAGCGCCTCGCTCCGCCCGCCGCGGCGATCCGCTCTCCGCCGCAGTGCTCCTCGAGGAGATGGTGGTTGTAGGCGGCGCCGCTCGCGCCTCCCGAACTCGCTCCTCACGCATCCGCCTCACCATGTCCATATATTGGGCACGGCCTCGCCGATGGTCATGGTGCAATGCACCGCGAGGATGGCGCGGCGAGGGGTTGGCGCCGATCGCCGACTACCATGTTCTCCATTGGGACGCCGTCCCCTCCGCTGCCGCCCGCCAGCCGGTCGGCAGCAATGGCTGCTATCTCCTTGTGGTCCGTCCGTCCGCCTGTCTCAAGAGCGCTGAGCGCGAGGAAGCCATGGTGGGCGTAGTGGTGGACAAGAGAAAGGCAACGGATGCGGATGATCGCGCTATGGTCGGGCGCAGCAGTTTATATAGCAATGGTGGGCGGGCGGAGGGACGGACGATGACGCCGAGTAGCCGCCTCGACAACCGCAGATCATTAATGTGTGCGGTGATGGATTGGACGGACGACACTTGTGTCGTTTGAAGGCGGAGCAATCGCCTGCACCGGAAGCGGGGCGGCCGGTGCTGACTGTTTCGGGCGGAAAGCGCGCGCGGGCGAGGAGATCACTTTACTTGGATAGGATGACAATGGGGACCCACCAGGTCCATAGCCTCACGTACGCAAGTGCCTCCTTATTTTATATATATATATATATATATATATATATATATATATATATATATATATATATATATATATATATATATATATATATATATATATAACTATAATTTATTTTGCTTCCTCCTGGTTTCCTGACATCACGGTCCCACACCATTGTCTACCTATGTACTCCCCTTTCCGGTTTATAGGGCTTATCTCAAAATTTTAGTTTTTCCATTTTATAAGGCTCAATTTGGTTGTTTTCCATCACATGTTCAGATTCCAAGGTGCATTAAATCATTGCATGCAAGTATTAAGAGAAAATTGACCAATGCATGTACTTTATGCATGCATGCATTGCAATTAATGCATTGATAAACATAATTTTTTGAGGATAACAAGAGCATTAATTAGGTGCTTTTGCAAAACTAGAAAAAGTATTCCACCACTCGCCATCTACCTTGATTGGTGAGATTTTTGAATTGAGCATTATAAACCAGAAAGGAGGGAGTAGTCAATAAACAAGAGAATTGCACAAGAAGCGGCCCATACCGGGACCAAGCAGCTCGAGCAAGATTTGTGTTTTTGAGGTGTGAGCACCGCAGAGTTTTTCGATGTTTACCCCAGATATTAATTTTTCTCCTATGAACAACAACGAAAACATCGCCATAGGTATTAATCACATGGCTGTGGGCCTGCCTAGCCCAAAGCCGATATCCAGCCCAGATATTAATTTTTTTCAAGCTAAAAATGACTAGCCCAGCTATACTTTTTTTAGGAATAGCAAGGCAAGGTCAAGTTGTTATTCTCCGCCCCGCTGGGCTGCAAATCTTTCCTAGGAGGGATGCATTAGGCTTAACAAGAAAATGGGCTTTAGGAAATAATAAATGGGATGTAATTATAAAAACTGGGTAGTAACTATAATAAAATGCACCAAACAGTGATTACTTTATAAAATATGATTTTTGGAATATTGAAAATCTTAATTTCATTAATTGTTGCGAGCGAAATGTTTCATTGGATTTTTACGCAATATAAATTTATATTGAAATTGTATTTAATCTGACTAAAGTTTCGGGATAAAAATATTCGGATCCCATCAAAATGTGTGAAATTTTATTGAATTCTGTTTTGAACGGTTGGTTGAAATGGGTTATACTTTTAATAAACTGTGGGCTGTAGTAAATTCCATTAGAATTCAAAAATGGGCTACACATTGTTACAAATCTCAAATGGGCTATAAGTTCTCTGCCACACACTTCTGGCCTTACTAAGTTGACACGTCCCCTAAAAAAACAGAGTTCACGGGTATGCAAGGCTTTGTCAACTTATAGTGAACACACGGTTCTAGCAGCAGTGGCCGTTGGTTGTCCATCCAACGGATGCCGCTTTCTTCTTCAATCTCGGATATTCTAGCTTCACCCGCCCAAAAATGATTCATCCCTCGACATCCGGGCGCACTGCTTCGAAGTCGACCAGGCCTACTAAGTTGACATACCAAGGGCTTTGTCAACTTAGTCAATATAAACGATTCTAGCTGCAAAGGACCGTGACGATGTCCATCCAACGGCCGCCGTCGGCTTCTTCAACCTTATTAATCGTCAACTTGCTCAATATACCCGATTCTAGCTGCCGTGTCGCCGCCCTGCCTCCCTTGGCCGGTTTGGCCGCCGAGGCCTCACCGCCTCTACTACTCCCACCGCTGCCGTGCCATCCTCCACTCACCCATCGACCCACACCCCGTTATTCTCGCGGCGACGGCAATAAGCAGCCGAACCAAGGAACCTCAGACTCCTCTCGCGCTGTGCATCCACCGCCGTGTTTTCCCCGCCCGTCGCCCCTTCCTAGGCTCGCCGCCGCCCACCGCCGGGTGCTCTCGCGCGGCGTGGTCAACGTGGTCAAGGAACGACTTCCATCGGACGTGGATCAGACGCGGAGAGGCCGACAGTGGGTCCACGGCACACGCAAGGAAGTGCCTCCTTATTACGCCGCAAAATAATTATTCCTCCACCGACAAATGGGGACCCACCGGACGGGCCACCGATTTTGCAAAAATGATTCGCCGATCGCCGGGACCCACGAGCTACATCTTCGCACGCAAGGAAGTGCGCCCGAAAAAACGATTCGCTTCGACGATCGGGACCCACCAGCTACATCTTCGCACGCAAGGAAGTGCGTCCAAAAAAAGATTCGCCATCGATCGCTGGGACCCACTAGCTACACCTTCGCACACAAAAAAGTGCGCTCCGCCGAAAAAAGAAACGATTCGCTTCGGAAGTGCCGACTTCGATCGCTGACCCAAGAGCTACACCTTCGCACTCAAGGAAGTGCGTCCGCAAAAAATGATTCGCTTCGATCCGCTGACCTAGCAGCTACACCTTCGCATGCAAGGAAGTGCGTCCCGCAAAAACGATTCGCCTCGATCGCCGGGACCCACCAGCTACATCTTCAGAGGCAAGGAAGTGCTCGATAGTCGGACCCACCTGGTCGAAGCGCACGAAGCGTTGTCATCCTCGTCGCGAACGTATGTACATACCGGTCGAGCGTAGAGGTCGTAGTAGAGGCACGCACGTCATAGTAGAGGCGCGCGACGTAGCATGTACACGCACGCATAGCGCCGTGGTGCAAGAAAGAAAATACGGTCACGTATGTGTACATACGGCGGGTCTCGAACGCCTAGTCGCGCATACGCACGGCGAGGGCTCGGGTTCATGGGGAGGCAACGGAATGCGCCATGTTCATGGGGAGGCAACGGAATGCGTCGTGTTCATGGGGAGGCAACGGAATGCGTCGTGTTCATCGGGAGGCAACAGAACGCGTGGGAGCCAACTGGCTTGGACGGAACAAGCAATGGAAACGAGGCCTGGCGTACTGTAGAACGGAGGAAACAGACCTCCTTCGGTCGAAACAGGGGTCCTGTTGATTGGGAGGGTGTGGCGTACCGCAAAACAGACGAAACGGACCTCCTACGGTTGAAACGGTGGTCCTATTGATCGGGAGGGGTGTGGCGTACCGCAAAACGGACGAAACGGACTTGTGTTGGAGCGCTACGGTCGAAACGGGGAGGGTGTGGCGATCGCAAAACGGGACTCCACGGGATACTGTTCATCTCCACCGTCGACCTCCTCCACCTCCACGGGCTACCGCCGACCTCCTCCACCTCCACGGGCTCCTGCTCATCCAGCCTCCACCGCATGCTACTCCACCGCCACGCTCAACCACCCTCCACGGGCACCCTCCACCGCTCATCGCTCATCCAGCCCTCCACACCACGGGGTCCTGCTCAACCACCCTCCACGGCCACCCTCCACCTTCTACGCTCATCCAGCCCTCCACACCACGGGTTCCTGTTCATCCAGAGGCAACGCCACCGCCACTGCTCATCCAACCCCCCGCAACACTCACTATTCATCCGATCGATCGGCTTCGCTTAGCAGCAGAGCGGCGAATCGCCCATCGGGTTCGCTATGTACCATCGATCGATCGCTCGGTTCAAGAACGCCAGAGCTCGCAAAGGTAATCGCCGGGTTCGCTTAGAGCCCAACGCCGCCGTTCGCTTAGAGCTAACGCCGCACACATGCGCGACGTGACGAGAGAAACGCGATCGCTCCACCCCGACCTCCCACCGTGATCGCAACTCCCTAAATTTTCCTCCCCTCGCTTCTACCATGGTTTTTTCCGCCATGGACGGCCCAAAGAATGTCATGCAACTGCGTCTCCGCCCGCCAGACAAAAAGCCCATTTTCTCATCATGATTTTTGTCATTTTAGGAGCCCACCACATCTATGATGATACCGGTTTTGTCACAATTATCGTCATAGAAGTGTCATATGTATGATGTAAAAAATTTTTTCGCTCGCCCAAAATGTCACGGATGTGTCTTTTTTTTGTAGTGGCAATTGTAGAAGTTCTCCCTTTACTACCCTAGCCGATATAGCAGAACATAGGGTAGCAAGCCCAGGAGTCGGGCAACCCAACTATTGACCCAAGACATGATTCAAAGCCGATGCATATAATGCTATAAGTTTGGGGTGCCGAACGGCCGTGAGGGTGTCCGGACTTTATTGCCGTATTATGGGTACAACGAGGCCCCTGGCATATTAAGGCATATCATAGTGTACGGATGCCGTTTGACAAAGAATGTCAATAAGAAACAACAGCAAATGAGTGTAATATAGGGCCACATGTTATAATTGAATAATACGTCGATGCGTAAGAGTACAGGTAATGTGGTAAAAAGAAATATGACTTCGGAACCTGTTGAGACCATGCGAGGGAGGCTGTGTGCGGATCCGGGTTGTAATCGGATGGTCCTCGAGGGGAATATCTAAGGATTCCCTTACGCGTTCGAGATGTTTCCCTTCTTGGTATATTCGTCCGTTCATGGGTCTGGTCGCCATGTCGCTAGTCGTGGCCGACTCAAAAGTGGACCTGCAAAGAAAATGCAAAACGTTTGTGTGCCACTTGAGCAGCTTTTGCCGCATTGTGGCTCATCTCTGCTTTGCCTCCGCTTCATCGCCGGAGTGTTTAATTAAGCTCTTGGCGAGCCAGGCTATCCTGCCGCGAAGTAGGTCGGACTCCTTTGATGGTGTCCGGAAGCTTGGCTGTCGATTCAAGGTTCGATTGAAAGATGCCACTCTATGGTGGTACCACTAAGACGGCGGTGTACTCTTCGGCACGGAGGGAGCGTTTGCCCTTGCCATTAATTGTTATGACGCCGCGCGAACCGGGCATCTTGAGCTTAAGGTAGGCGTAATGTGGCACCGTGATGAATCGAGCAAACGCGGTTCGTCCGAGTAGTGCATGATAGCTGCTGCGAAAAGGGATGGTATCAAAGATTAACTCTTCATTGCGGTAGTTATCTGGTGGTCCAAAGACTACCTCCAGAGTGATGGAGCCTATACAACGGGCCTCCACACCTTATATAACTCCTTTAAAGGTGGTTTTAGTGGGTTTAGTCATTGAAGGATCGATACCCATCTTGAGCATCAGGTCCTCGACACAAAGAGTTCAGATCGTCGCCTCCGGCCCATAAGGACTCGTGAGGTGGAATCCACAATTATTGGGTCAAGGACTAGCGCGCTGAATTGCCTGGATCGGTGTCACGGACGATCCGCACGGCCAAGGTGACGGGACCCACGCACCATAGGTTATATTTTGGGGGCGATCGCTCCGCTCGTCGACATCCATAAGTTTGCACATCCGCCCCGCTTGGGGAATATGGGTGGCGCGATCATGTTCACCGCTTTGATTTGCAGGGAAACTTTTCTTTTCTCCTCCCGTGTTCGGGTGGTCGTGGCTCGCTTGTCGCCATCACTTTGCAATTCTTCTCCTTGTTTTCGCACCTACCGCCGCTTGTTTGAAGACCGAGCATTCTCGCTGGTATGATTGGTCGGTGTTCCTGGGTGCCATGAATTTGGCATGGATGGTCGAGTATACGGTCGAAACCGTCGCTCCTGACTGCTTTTTTGAATTGCTTCTTCCTTTGCCCGACTGTGTTGGACGTTGTCGCCATTATTACGACGCTTTGTGTTTGCCGCGCTTCGCTTGTCGTTGTTATCTATTGGTTCGTAAGTCCTGTGCTTGCTTGAGACGATGTTGCTACGAAGCCAGCTGCTTGTCCTCGCACGTAAGCGGTCGGGCGCGTGGTCGAAGGGCGCCATGAATTTTGGCTTTTCTGGCCAAGGTGTCGTGCAAGCCACCATCACGGATGTTATGCTTAAAGGCCGCTAGGGCTTCGGCATCCAGACAATGGACAATTTGGTTCTTTTTAGTTAAGAACCGAGTCCAGAATTTCCTGGCTGACTCTCCGAGCTGTTGGTTTATGTGACTTAAGTCATCAGCGTCCGGTGGTTGCACATAAGTGCCCTGGAAGTTGTCAAGAACTGCCTTCCGTGTTCTCCCAACCGCCAATGGAGTTTGTCACAGATCGTTCACCAATGTCTAGCCGGTCCCTTGATTTTTAGTGGGAGGTACTTGATGGCATGCGATCATCGCCAGGCCATATGAATGTGGAGAAGGAAATTTTGATCCACACCGGGGGTCTGTTGTTCCATCACATGGTTCTATGTTTACGGGCTTAAACCCTTCGGGAATTCATGCTCCATTACTTCGCTGAAGCATAGGGTATGTGTGGCACCTCTATGTCAAGGCTATATCACGCACGCATTCCATGAGACCGGTCTGCTGTGTTTGGCCCGGCTGGATTTGTATTTAGTACATCCGCATGGCTGTCATTGTCGCGCTTTTGGGGCTATCTCGAATTTGGCTCCTGTACCGACACAATTCCGAGACCAATATGGCTCCGAATCAGTATGTAGCCTCCTCGACAAGGGAGAGCGCTTGCTCCACCAAAGAACCTCTCGCCTAACTAGAGGTGTTTGATACCTTATCGCCGCATTGAAGAGCGCCCATCATTGAAGAACACCGTACTCTCTCATGGGTGAAGTGATTGAGAAGATTCAGTCCGCTGAGAGTGGGCTGAACGAAGCTTGCATCAGCCTTATAACGGGCTTTGAGGTATGTTGTGAGATTTCAGAGAGTGTTATAGTATAGGTAGTAGCCCCTGATACACTATTCGGTGTTCGAAAGAAAGAACCGGACAGAGGATCAAATACATGTTCGCAGGAGACTCACCTTATGGCACCTCTCCCTCTCTTTTTTATAAGCATGTGTCTGTAGGGACTGCTGCCTCTCATACTACGGAAGTCTCCGGACTGAAGCAGAGTCTAGAGCATGCCGAAGAAGAACTTTGCCAATTGAAAAGTAGCTTGAGGATGTCGCTGCTGGGAATGGGGGTCCTTAGACTTGCCTGCTCATGCCATGCGGGCGTGGCTCAAAGGGGGCCCATCACAGCCCATCTTCATCAACACAAGCTCAAGACCTCGCGAGGGGCCAAGCATCGGGGCGGACGACTGTGAGCTTCTCAGCACGGCCATCATCGCTAGCTCATGAGGAGGCAGAGAGATCATATGGGTCTGGCGCCTGGGCCGGGCGCCAGCCCTGCCAAGAAGGTCCTCCTTTCCCTTGGTGCAAAGGGAGCAAGCGCAGCGAGAGCATCAAGCAAAGGCATCCATTTCGTGCAACAAGACCAAGACCAGCCCAACGGGCAGGAAGGAAGTCATCAGGAGCCCAAGCAAAGGCCACCACCAGAGCCTTTGGCAAAGCGAGGACCAACTTTAGTCGATAAGTGTACCCGATGTTCCCTTCAA